>PVLD010023664.1:0-26969 GCA_004027595.1 Dinomys branickii | reverse complement strand
TTCTTTGAGGGATTCTAAGTGACATTTTTTAAGTGCTCTTCCCCTGCCTTAGAGCAGTGCAGCCTCCTCTCCTCTCTCCCCCTCAATCTCTCTCTCTCTCTCTCCCCCTCCTTCCTTTCCCTCTTCTGGGGTCCGCTGACAAGAGTAAGAATAGGAGGCAGGGGGTAGACCCTACAAAGCAACCAGGAGGCTTTTCTCCTACCTGGCCCTTGGAGGACCCCAACGGGCAGGACCTCTCCGAAAGACAAGTCTATGTTTTCTCTTGCTCTGTGTTCCAGGACAAAGCTCACACAAAAAGCCACAGCAGGAAGCTCTTCTTTGTGCTTCCCTTCCTTCCCTCTAGCTCTCCTCTCTTTCTCCCTTTCTCCTTTCACCTCTCCCCCCCTCCTTCCACCCATGGACATTTTCTGAGTGCCTGTAAGTGCTGGCTCCATGCACAGAAGAGCAAACAAACAATCACAGTTTTGGACCTCAAAGTGAAGGGTGGACGGGGGGCCTGTCTTTATCAGTGAGTAAACTGGCTATTACAGCAGGTGTGTCTTATAATCTGGAAGGCTATAGAGGCCATTACGTTACAGAGCAGGAACCAAACTATCTTTGAGGTGAAAAGATGATCAGGGAGGCTTATATGGGGCAATGTTATAAAATGAGATGGTAAAGAGAGGGAGCAGGAAGTGCTCAGAAAAAATACTAATAATAATCAAGGTTCAAATTCAGTAGGAAACAACCAAAGGAGTGAGACTTCAAACAGTTTGTGAGCCATAGGGTCAATCACGTCCTTCAGTAAACCTCTGGTCTCCTCCTCTGTAAGGTGAGATTTGGGCTGGATCCCCTGCAACAGCCCTTCTAACTCCACATCTCTGATGGGCAGGATCCTCTTCCATCGCGGGGAAAGGGAGACACAGAGCTAAGACAGGGAGCTGAGGAGTGCTAGGACAGTGAGAGGAGCAAGGGCTTGCAACCTTAGGCCGTGGGTGGGGCAGAACACTGCTCCAGCCTCGGTCTCCTCATCTGTGCACTGGAGATGATGGTGTTAGCAGTCCCCAGATTATTAGTGGAACGGTATGAGGTCATGCATTTGCAAGTGAATATTGAGCAATGAGTGACTAAGTTCTGAGCTACTGTTGCCAGGGGCGTACTTCATGGCCCACACAGAATGTTAAAGAATAGGGATCTCTTTTTAGTTTGAATTTCAAACTCAAATTTCTTCCTATCAAAGGAAGGAGGATGCTTAACACCCTAAATGTCAAAGGTCAGAGAGTATAGGAACACAGCCACCAACATTTGCTGATCCAAATGGATTGTTTTCCCTTCAGGAGATGCCCTGACAAGAGCAGAGAGCTGTGACATCACAAGACCCTCCTCAGATTCCCAAGACTTCCTGCTCCAGGGGCCTGACTGTAAGAAGCAGCATCTCTGAACCATACAGAAAGAGAATGCAGAGGGGCACACAGAACAAAATCCAAACCAAACCACAGCCACCTCCATCCCACTACACAAGAGGCCTCATTTGCTTCTTAGTAAGAGGATGCACAGACCACTGGACATCCAGACCATCCACACTGCCTCTGCTCATAGGATCACTGATCCAGTGAGCCCTTCCCCAGAAATATTCTAGACAGTATCCCAAGTCTCAAACTGAAGAAGACCCCTTGAAATACATACAGTCCTGGGTGGTGGATCCTACCTGACAGGCCAGTCAAGGCTCCAGTGCTTAAGAGGAATGGAATAGGAGGGGCAAGTCCTGGCAGATTTCAGTCCAGTGATGTGCTGCTACCATAGAGCTTGGGCCATGGTGACTGTCCCCAAAATGTTATTTGAATAATATCTTATGCCTGTTAGTTGTAAAGTAAGTTTTCATCCACTATGTCTTTTAACCCTTACAGTAGCCCCAAGAAGAATTAGTACAAGATTACTCATTGTGGTAGCCTAATGTGCACTTTACTAAGTATTTCCAGTTCTCTCTCTTTCTGGACACACTGTAGAATTGCTCTTCTCTGCCTCTCTGGGGTTGGAGGTGGTCATGTGACCTCCTCTAACCAATGAATTATGATGGAATGATATGTGTTACTTCCACATGGAAGTTGTAAGAGGCAACATATCTTCATTTTCTTCTGGTCTCTTATGCACTATCACAGAAATTAACAACTTTTCTAATGGTAATTATTTTATCATTCTGATTCTTGAATGAAGACAAAATGAAGCAGATCTCTGAAAAGATTCAGAATAGACTAAAAAAAATGAAAGAGAAATAAATCTTTGATGGTATATGCAACTGAGATTTGGGGATTGTTCATTACTGCAGTACAAACCTATGCTGACAGATACACCCATGTCACAAGTATGAAGATGAAGGCCAAGGTGAGTTAAATTATCTGTTTTTTTACACCAGAAATCAAACTCAGGACCTTGTGCTTGCCAGGCAGGCACAGTGCCACTGAGCTATATCCCCAGGGAGTTAAATTATTTAACTTGCCTTACGTAACACAGCAAGATGGTGGCTAAACCACAATATAAAGGGTATCTTTCTGACTCAAAGTTTGTTATGGCCAAACTCTATTGGAAATTGAACTCAACACATTTGAAACCAGAACTACAGAATTTCTTTTATTAATTTCTAGTCATGGCTTCTGGAAGAAATAATACACACACACACACAATGAGTCAATTCATGAGTGTCCTGATTGACTTCAAGCTTTCAGAAGGCTTGGAGCTTCTTGATTAGAGACAAAGTCTATGTCATCACCAATCAGATATGTCCCTATTCTCTACTATAGTTTTCCTACTGATGGCAGGACACAGAAGATGGCACAGTTCCCTTTCTACTGGCCCATTTGGGGCTATGAAGGAAAACAAGCACTGACAGGCCAGAAGAACAACAAAAAGATGGCCTGAGTAGAGAAGGCCAAAAATACTGTGCAGAAAGTGTCACATGCACCTCAGCTCAATCCAGTTTGCTGGGTAGGGCTGGAGAGATTGGAAATCATGTGAGAATTCTGGGAATAACAGTCTGGAGTTCAGTCATCGTGACAAGAAGTGAATGAGGCCCTAGAGGGATAGGCATGTCCAGCATAGACTGTGCTATAAGAAAAGAAATAGATCCAGCTCTGTCACGTGGAGGTAAAAATAGCTCAGAGTCACTGCTCTTGGCTTTAGCTGCTGCTCTCAGCCTTTTACCAGGAGACTGGGGTGCACCACACAGCCAACTGCACCCCAGCCTGGGCCTGCATAACAGCCTCTGGGCACCCATCAGCCTGGTGGTCACTGCACAATGTCCTTCACAAGCATCTCGGCATTCACTCAGCCTTGCCCAGCAATTCCAGCATGCAGGGCCAGTGGGGTGCGCGTGGCCTACTGCCTTATGGGATCTCAGCTCCCCCAAAGGAGTTCAGAGACAGTCAGGAAAAGAAAGGACTACGTGAACTGAGCAATATCAGGTACCACGATTGTCCTGGACATTTTGCACACTTAAATCACTGAGACTTCACAAGTTAGACTGATGCTGTAGTTGTGTTGTCTTCCACTGCTGCTGCTTCCTCCTCTTTTCCTTTTCCTTCTTCTTCTCTTCTTCCTTCTTCTTTATTCTTCTCCTTTTTTCTCCTTCTTCATCTCCTCCTTTACTTTTTATTAATATGTATTAATTGTGTATAAGAACAGAGTTCAGCGTGATGTCTCAACATATGCATACAGCACACGCCAATCAAATAGGGCAATTAGCATTTCCTTCTCCTTATCATTTATATTTGGAGCCTTCACATTCTTCTCTTCTAGACCCCCATAAAATATATAACAGGTTAATGCGAACTTTAGTCATCACTCTGTGATGCAGAACAACGGAATTTATTCCTCCTGTCTATGTTTTGGTACCCATTATCCAACCTCCCTTTGTCAGTGCTTTCTTCATTTTGCAGATGAGGAAGCTGTGGCTCTGGAGATAAGTAACTTAGCTTCATGCCTGCCAAGTATTAAGTACTTACATGGACGATAATTCTTATCATTGACATACTCTCCATCATCACTGCCACCACCATCACGACTCCACAGTGTCTCCAGAACCCTTCCTTAGACATATATCAGCCAATGCTTTATATCAAAGTTTCTTGAATTGTGATGCAAGTTAGAATCACTTCAGGAGTTTATTTTAATGCAGATGCATGGGTTCTATCCCAATCCAACTGAACAAGAATATACAGACTTTGACATTTTACTATGCTTTCCAGAGAATTCTAATATACCTTAGTTTAAGAACCACTAACCTAAGTGGAAGAAAACTCTGTAATCACCAGTCTATACCCTCAATACCTCACTCTCCTGTGCACTGAATCTCTATGTCTGATTTCTGCTGTCTTAAATTCTAGAAAACTAATCTCTGACCACTAGGGACCAGCCCTCCCTATGAGAGTGGCATGTGTGACTCCTAGACTAAGCAGCCCCTGAGATTGCTGTATTAGTCCGTTTTCTGTTGCCATTACAAAACACCAGTGGGGTGCGTGTGGCCTCCTGCCTATTTAGCTCAAGGTTCCAGAGGCCAGGAAGTCAAAGCATATGATACTAGCATCTGATGAGGGCCTTCTTTTCTGCATCCTGACATGATAGAAGGCATCGTATGATAAGATGGAACAAATATGCTACCTCAGGTCTCTCTCACTCTTCTTATAAAGTCACTAAAGCCACCATGGGGTCCCTACTCTTACAACTTCATCTAGTCCTAATGACCTCCCAAAGGCCCACTCCAAATACCAAGGGAATTAATTTTCCAACACCGAAACTTATAGAGGACTCATCAAACCGTAACAGTAGCCACAAATTGGACCCCTATTTCCTGGTACTCACACCATGTGTAACACCCTCTTCTTGAATAAAGACTGGATTTAGTGACTCACTTCTAACAAGCAGAGTATGGCAGAAGGGATAGAATGTCACTTTCAATATTGAGTTACAAAAGGACTGTGGCTTCTACCTTGCTCTCATCCTGATTTCCTGATTCCAGTCCCACATTCTATTTACAAAACAGCTTTTCCCCATAGTTAGCAAAAGAACTCAAAAATCTAATTACAAGGGCTATAAAAAAGACTAGTATGTTCTTAGGCTGATCCAGTCATGGAATTTCTGTCACTTCCCTGTGCCTCTATCTCCCCATCACTGAAAGAAATATCTCACATAGGAAAACGTGAGACAGTTTGTGATCGTGTCAGGGAACTGGCAAGGAATATAAAAAACCCCAAAATTCAGGAGCCCCACTCAGATTTTCAAAGCCAAAGCTGAAAACCAAAATCTCTAAAGTATTTTTTTACCCAAACTTTAAAACTGGAATGTGGGTGTGAGCATTACTTTAAGGGCTTATAAATTGACACGTAGATCACCTGTCAGGGAGCCAAGATCAGAATGCTGGTTTTAATTACACCGAATATTTCACTTTCTTATGCACAGGCATAATCAATTATCTTATTTAAAGGCATTACGATAATGTGTGTGTAAAATGGAGCCATTCCCTGTATTGCATTAGGTTCTGCTAATTATAGGAGAATGTTTGGAGCTAAAATGTCAGCTTGTCATCCGGATGGCTTGTAATTCAGGATTTGCATTCATAGACGGGAAGGGAACTCTGACAAAAATCCTATTCAGCTTTAGCTTGTCTGGCCTCTGCCTCACGGGCTCCAGCAGCGGGGAGGACACTGATCTGTGCTCTGCCCCTGCTCCTGTGTGCCACAGCGGGTTCTCATCCTCATCCCTTCCGCAGGAGAGCAGGACAGGAGCAAGGGTGGAAGCAAGGATGGGATCGGCTGCACCAGCTACAGAAATGAAAGAGCTGGATCCCTCTCGGAAACCTACCCACCCTCCTCCTTCATTCCCTTCCTAGCAACGGAGATTCCGAAGTGGTTTTTAAAGAGATTAAGTTCCTAAGATATTTCTTCGGAATGTCAACAGCTTTAATTCAATCCAACAGATATTTTGTGAGTGCCTACTGTGTACAGCATGCTGAGCACTTGTGTAAAAGGCCATTTTTCATAATGCAGGCCCTGGAGCAGGCTGTCTGTGCTGGCCTCTGGAACTTACTAGGCATGAGCACTGTGCACCAGACTAACTCAACATGCCTCTTGCCTGGTCTATGAAACGGGGATGGTAGGGTCATTATAAAAAAGATAATGTCTGTGAAGTGCTTAGTGCCTAATATCAGTTAAGCAGTCCAAAATATCTTCCCTGTCATTATAGCTATGATCACAACGCACAATAATCCATCAAGGGAAACAGTACTCACAGAGTAAGAGGGAGCCCTACCCAATCACAGGTAGTCACACTAATGCCTACATTCACGTGCTCATTCACTTTATAGCAAGCTGTTTCATCTCCTATGGCCACTACTCTGTTTTTCTAAAACTTCTATGATTGTGCTCCTCCCCACAAAGTAATAACTTTCATGACCAATGATATGAGTGGATTTTCCTCTTTCAAGATGACCTTCCTCCTTGACAAAGGGAAGCAGGAATAACAGCCGCTTTGGACTGAGGAGGCTTTCTATACAAAGTCTCCCTCCTCTGGATTAATTCATCTCTGTCCAGCCTATCTGCTCAAGTCTGCCCTGCTGCTGGCGTACTCATCAGGAAGAATCTGAGCTGGGTACATCAGGAACACTTTCTGCAGTAGCAAATCAAAGAAGAAAACCGTGCACAAGCTGGTGAGTGCCAGAGGGGTAGGGAACAGGGTTAGGAGCGCCCTCCCTCTCCACTGACTGGGGGACCATTCCCAGGCCACTTGCAGTGCTGCTGGCTTATTGCTGGACCTCATCACCTCGTCTTTGTCCCCTCACCAACCCTAACTATGACCTAGGTTAGTTCTTTTGTATCTCAGAACTCCCTGAGCAAAGCTTTGAACTTCCATCTGACTGTCCAATACTCCCAGAAGTCCTCCTCCAACTTCAGATTCCATGTCCACAAGCTTGACTTCAGAAACAGTGATTCTGTTCGATGGCACCATTCTTCATGACACATCTGGATATGCTGTGGTTGCCCCCAGGAGTTCCCAGCATGGTCAGCCCAACTATGACCAATATAAAATGAAATTCCTAAGACACTAGCCTCGACCAGGTTACTCCACCCTCTCTCCCCAGTTGCCACCACCATCTTTCTTCAGCTGCTCTTAAGTTTCCAGAAGACTTGTGACCGCAAATCATTCTCTGTAGCTCCCAAGGAAAGCAACCACATGGCCCCTTTTGTCTTCCCTGGTCTTTGCTCTTTTGTGGGGTCCTGCAGTCTGAGAGTAGAACCATATCCGAGGCATCCCTTTTCCTGGGAGTTAGGCTCTTAATCTCTTGCATCAAAGTTTTTGTTTGGTTTCATTTTAATCACTTGTTTGTTTTTCTACTTTGAAAAGTATTGTATGTTAAGAGAGAGGTGAAATATTGAATGTTCATTATAGAAAGCTTGGAATGTAAAAAGGTAGAAAATAGAAGAAAAACCACTCATTTATCATCAGCCAGGAGGATACTACAATTAGCATCTCTCACTGAGCATTGAAAATGGGCTTCTTAAATTAGTCAGATGATGGGCTGACAGCTGAAATAGGCTGAATCTCAGAGCACCATGTCCCCCAGTGGCCCACCTTCCCGACCCAAAGGACCTCCCAAGGGTCTAAGCCTCTGCTGGGTGAGCCCCATAGGCTGGCTACTGGCACTGTTACTTCAGCTGTCTCCAAGCTAGTCCCCAGAAGAGTTCATCATGCCCACAGTCCTGTGTCTCTAACCATCAGGTCTCAGTGAGCCTCAGAGTTTCAGTTCTGGGTTTGCCCACTGTCCTGAGCTCAGTCCCACAAACCCAGTTGTGTTCGAGTCTCCTGGTGCCCAATTCTAGCTTGCTCATCTTCACCCTTAGACTGGCTCCTCCTCCTCACTTCCCTGACAGCATTGTTTACTCACTTACCCGAGCTGGCAACCTGCAAGTCATCTCTGACTCATCCTTCTTGCTCATACCAGTCATTCATCATGCCCCACTGTTTTGTCTCTGAAATGTCTTGCACATCACTCTTCTCATTCCTATCACCACCTCAGAATAACTTCACATCTTCCTAAGGACCATCTTCTCCTACCCCAGCCTCATGGACAGCTATCTTTCTCAGTGCAGCCTTATTATGTCCTGGGCACCGTCATGGGCACTTTCCATGGCACGCCTCTCAACAGCAAGGTAATTATTACCATATTGTGCAACATCAGAGATTCCAAGGCTCACAGAAGCTGAGCATTTCAGTTATCTATTAATAAGTGGCAAAGCACCCCCAAAAGCTTATATTTTGAAACAATATGATGTTTTGTTGCTCACAGTCTGTGGGCTTATACTCTGGATGATTCCTCTACAGGTCCTAACTGAGTTCATTCATATGGGGCTGGATGGTGGAAATAGCCCTGCTCAAGCTCTGGTAGCTGGTGTGGTCCCTGAGTAGAGGCACCTTCACAGGGATTTGTGACTTGTAGTAGAGCATGAAGCCACCCAAGATCAGTGTTGCAAGAGGTGGAAAGAAACACTGCAAGGCCTCTTAAATTCTAAACTCTAGGACTCACCTAATGACAATTCTGCCATATTCTATTGGTCAAAGAAACCACCAGCCAGCCCAGTACAAAGGAGATGGACAAATGTTCTCTGCTTCTTAGTGAGAAGAGTGGCAACATCTTGGTGCAATATGGTGAGGATACAGGGAGACCTGATTCACTGGAGGCCGTTATGAGAATGAGCTACCACACCAAGAAGCTGGTCCACAATTACCTACCCAACTTGAAACTTGCATGATATGAAACAGAGCCTTCTATTTCCAATGCTTTCCCATGTTCACATTTGTTGCCAGACTTGTTTTCCACCAGGAAGAAGTCAGCATTGGGTGGGCCACCATGAGTAGTCACAGTGACAACATTGGCCACTTGAGATGGGCTGCATTTGGTGCTGGATGAAAGAGGTTAAAGACTGGCCCTACACAACCTCATCTTTCAGTAGCTCTGGCTGCAACAGTAACTGTTTGTTCCACCTTCCCACTCATGGCATCCAGCTTGGCTCTAGCAAGCAGCATAATGCAAGGCTCAAGAACTCCTTCAGGTCCCCAGACTCCATTAAGAAGCTGATTAAAATTTGATGCTCCCATTTAACACCTATTAGCAAACACAGTGCCCTCTTGCTAGGAAAGAGGACTTGGAAGACAGGGTCTGCCAAGCTCCCAACAGCACCCTTCATGCCAAGGTGGCAACCATTAGCTGGAAGAAAGAGAGGCAAAGGTGGATGAGTAGGGAGGGAGGGAGATGCAGGGGCTGTGTGTCACTCATAATTACCAGCTCCTCCTGAGCCCTAAGGCAGAAGTGAGCATTTCCCTCAAGTGCAAATGTCCCACAGTGGACAGTGAGACCAGGTCACAGATGAGAAATTGGCATCCAAAAATCTGCAGCCCCAAGGGACCATAAGAGTCTAACATCCTTCCCGCTTCCCTCCCACTAGGCAAAGTCTAAACTGTCCAAGACCATGAGAAGAGGCACCATGGGAATGAAAGTAATCAGGATATAAATGCTCTGAATGAAATGAATTGGATCTCTGTTCCCAAGGTCAGTTGTGGGAACACTTCTCAAAAAAACCCCAAAGGGAAGATCTGAGAAACCTTGGCAGTACTTTATCTTCCTATGTGGAATGGTGTAGGCACAGAGCATGTTGAATTTGGAGCAGAAGGGAAGAGATAAATACACAAATGTTAGCTAAGTGTTTACTGTGCCTGAGTCCTTGACAAGAAGGGAGCTTACATAGACCAGGAAATAAGATCTCTGTCCTCGAGGAGAGAGTAACTTCCACAGGTAAAGTAATTTCCACAAGAGAGAGTAAAGCCACAGGTACACATATCTGCAGTTAAGGAACAATGTGACATGTTCTTAGATCTCCACAAAGTGAGGCTCAGGCCCTAAGCTTGTTTACTATGTGAGAAGTTTCATAAGAAGCTAACTGAAATTATAGGCTTCTGGTTAACATTTTCTTACAACAAAGAGCCTTCCTGCTAGGATAAAGAACTCAGAAAGGGGGCTTCCCCAGTGACCATGGAGCCCATGATGGACATTAGGAGGAGCCTAGCAACTCACATTTGCTCTTGAACCTGAGCATCTTCATTTGCAAAATGAGGATTCCCATCAAACAGGGTTGTCATGGAAAGCAAGTTATATAATGCACAAGAAAGCACACTGTGAATGGTGAGTAGTTATTTAGTCATGGCCTGTGATTACTATGACAAGATTTAGGAGAAGAACCCATCCCCTCCAGATTAGGGAGCTTGAAACCATGTAGAAATTAAGATATTCTAAGGTTTGTCTTATCTTTATTCCACATAAGACCTTCTCCCTGAGGTATAAAGTCTTTCCTGTCCCACCTATGACTTTGATGCTCACAACATCCCATAATAGATGTTTTCACAGCAGAGTCATGACAATCCTCTGCCAGGTAGTACCTGTGAGTTCCTTCCCCATAACTTGGATAGTCCTTCAACATGCTTACTTCACTCCCTCAGAATCCTTGTGAACTGATGACTCCCATTACCACTGGATCCTCCATTGGCTTTTCATCTACCCAGCAGTCTTCTGCTTTGACTCAAGGTGCTTGGCTTCCCTCAGATGCACCACCTTTTCCCTTTTTGCCTAGAACAAGTGACTGGCTGGCTCTCAGAACCCATCTTCCACCAGGTCATGAGCTTCCAGTGGGTCCAGTGGGTCAGCTTCCAGTAGATCCAGTAGAAGCTGTGACCCCAGTTCCTTGAGAAATGTGTCTCCCTACACGTCTTAGCAGAAGAGGCCTTGTGCTTCACTGGGAACAAGGATGCGGATGGCATGAAATGGACTTGAAGAAAACTGGAGTCCGTTGGAGGGCAGGAGTTTCCTGTAGACTGGGGCAAGTAACTGTATGCTGGCCAATTTTGAGCAGCAGAGGGGCAGATTGGAATTGATGGTTTGGGCAGAACTGTGACAGATGTTGGGAAAGTGCCTTTTCTGGGATGACAATCTTGAGTACAAGTGATGCCCCCTCCCACCTGGCCATTGCAGTATCTTTGCACCAGGTAGGCCCCAGGCTTTAGACAGGAAGACCACACAAAAGGCGTTCTGCTGTTCCTCAAGTTCTAGGCCACGCTCTTGGTCCCTTGCTCTGGCGTCAAATCCAGACTCCCAGCAGATAACCCACTCACCTTCCCTGTGCCCTGCCTCCCTCCCACCTCCCCATCTCTGCTGTCCAGTACAGCCTCCACCGTGACCAAGTGCCTGTAAACATGCTCTCTCTGATGCTGGGCTCCTCTCACTCACAAACTTCCCCCTTCAGGAAGTCTGGTAAGAAGAGAATGAAGGATTAACTCACAATTAGAGCTCCTCTTTGTCACCTATCAGCTGTGCAACCTGGGGCAAACCATTTATCCTTTCCAAGCCTAGGTTTTTTCTTCTATGAAGTGAGAGCCGTAAATTGCCTTCGTAGGACAAGGGTAGGATTGACTGAGATAATGTCTATAAAACTCCTGGTTCGGTGACTGGAACACAGTGGATTGTCAGCGAGTCACACCCCTCCCACTCCTACTCTGTCACATCGCTAGAGAGCCACTAGCTGTCAGCAGAAGGGTGTGCGATGGGCTACCTCACGCACACATCGTACTCCACTGGGAACCTGAGCTCAGAGATGACCTGCCCTCCTCTCTGGCTCCAGTGTCTTCTTGCTCCCCACTGTGACTCCCTCTGCTCAGGCTCACTGTCCTTCCACTCTGGACAATTCTCTCCCTTGTCCTGTGACAGGACCTTTCCCCAGAGGAGTGTGGCCAGGCCCCTCCAAAGGAACGTAGTGGAAGGAAGAGCCTTCTTCGAATCAAAAAAGATAACAAGGCTCAGTTCCTGAATTCACATGTGTAGTTCTAGTGCTGCTCTGTAACATAGATTGTACCCAAGCAGGCTGTAGTATGTTAGTTTGTGACCATTTATGACAGACAAAGACACGAAAATTGTATAAAAGGCAAAAACCCATCATGTTCAGGGCTCAGACTTTTGGGTGTTAACCCACAGAGCCCATTCCCAGCACACATAAATTCTACTTCCTAGAAAAAGCTTTGGTGTCCTGCCTCTCTACAGGAATCCTGCTACATTTCTTGGGGGCTCACTCAGGATTTGGAAAGTAGGAGACAGTGCATCCCACCTCCTTTGTAGGCAGAGTGTGAACCTCAGAATGCTGGGAGGGGCAAACTTGCCTGGCACCAGCAGACCACTTGATCTGTAGGGACATTGGTCCCTCCTGGGTCAGGGAATTGTACCAGGGCAAAAACCCAGATGCAGAACAAAACCCTATGAGGTTCAGAACTAGCTTGAGGAACACTGCCCATCAGACTGGTAAGAACCTGGATTCATTTTGCTAGACCTGTCCCTAGGAGGCCATAGGGGAGCCTGATCACCTCGCAGAGGGTTGAGTAGAGTTGCCCGAGTAGTTCCACAAGGAAGAAAACTTGTGGAAGTTTCCTAAAGTTCTTCTCCTAAATCTTGTCACGGGTTCTTGGATGGGTTCTTCTCCTAAATCTTGTCACTGAAAGTAAATGAAGGCCAGATCCCTCAGTGTATCCAGACGTTGATATGAGGGGCTCGGGGAACAAAATACTCTAATAGTTGCCTTGGACTGATGGTAAAGATTTAGGACAACAACCCATAAACAAAAAACTAAAAGAAAGCTCAGACAATAAATGTTGCTCCATTTGGCTACAAACACGTATCCTTGCCCCATCTGCCATCTGGCCAAAGTTTGGATTTGATGAGGACTTACTATATCAATTGTTGATAGAATTTGTTAACGATAAAGACCAGGTTTAAATTACACCCTGTGCTGGCAACAAGGACCAACTGTCCTCTTTCCCCCAAAATTCAGAGGCTTAATAAGAAACAAAAGGACTCACCTTCAGCGCCCCCTCCTCCACTTGGGATCCTCTGGAGTCCCTGCCCCAGCCTGTAATCCCGAACACCAACCAGCAGCTCCCCCTCAACAGGAGCTAATGCCAGCTGAGGGGAACCTGGTCCCTGGCATGAGCTGCACAAGAGGAAAAAGACTGACTTTAACCTTGGCTCAAATAAAAAGTAAGAAGGTGCCAAAAATATGTCCAGAATCTTCTGTTTCCCCAAAGACCAATGAGGGGACTCAATCCTCCTCTCCCAGGAAAGTTCCCTTGGATGAGGAAAAATCAGGTTCCAAAATGTAGCTAATTGACAAATTCTCTTTTGGCTTCCAATTTAAATTGGTATTTTTGTTTAATTAATATACTTCAAACATTTCTTACGGGTTGTAAATTCTTAAACAGGGTTACAGGGTTACTGTGCTCTTCTCCCTTCTTTCTACTGATGATAAGAGTACCGATTCAAGGTTACATGGAAGTGTGTTGGCACTCAGTCAAGTTTAGAATTATAACAATCTAAGACCAAAAGAGAGAAAAGAAAAAATTAGAACTACATCAGTTAGAGGCACAACCTGATGCTCGGGGGGAAAATAATGGTTATCTAAGAAAACGTTATCTAAGTCCCTAATGAGAGAGGTCCTAACTCATCTGGATCAGAAAGAAAAGAAGCAGTTTGCTCAATCCCCGTACCAACAACTCAACACAAGGTCCAGGAGTTCCTTGGGGGCCTAAGGATTCTGTAGAAATTGGATACCTAACTTCTCAGTCTTGGCAAAACCCTTTTATGAAGCTACAAAGTAGGAACGACAAGAACCTCTATTATGGGAACAAGTACAACAAAAGGCCTTGGAAGAGCTCAAACAGGCCCTCACCAAAGCACTGGGCCTGGGCCTTCCAAACATGACTAAGCCCTTCTAGTACGTCCATAAACATGCTGGCATAGCAGTGGGTATTGTAACCCAGACATTGGGGTCATGCATCAGCTGTGGAATACCGCTCCAAACAACTTGACTCTGTTGCTCAGGCCTGCCCACCCTCCTTGCAAGTCCAAGCAGCTATGGGCCTCTTGGTGCAGAGCCCAACAAACTGACTACGGAACAAATCTGACTGTTCAAGTGCCAAACTCAGTATTGACATTAATGGAGTATAAGGGAAAATACTACCTAACCAGCACCCAGATGGTTAGATATCAGGAGATGCTTTGTGAAAATCCATGCATTCACCTTGAAGTAGTGCATACCCTAAATCCAGCAACCCTATTGCCTGTTGGACTAGAACAGCCAGATCATTACTGCACTGAGGTCATGGATAAAGTGTTCCAACTGATCAGGCTTGAAGGGCCAGCCCTTCAAGGACCCCGATGCTGAATATTTCACTGACAGTAGCAGTTTTGTAAAAGTTGGAGAATACCTAGTTGTGTACCCCATGTAACCCTGAATTCCATCACTGAGGAAAAGTCTCTAACAAAAGGAACCTCAAAAGACAGAGTATATTGTGCTAACCTGTGCCCTCAAACTGGTGGTAGGGATACATGTAAATATACACGCAGACCCTAAGTATGCCTTCACCACCATCCTTGTACATGGGGTTTTATATAAAGAAAAAGGCCTAACAAACTTAGGAGGAAAAGACATAAAATATGGTAGAAAAATCCTTGAACTCATAGATGCTATGTAAGGGCCCCTAAAATTGTGGCAGTCACCCACTGTCAGGGATACTAGAAGAGGGAGACACCACAGCCACTCAGAAAACTATACAGCAGACCAGGAAGTAAAGCTCTTGGCCTCCAGGGAACAACATAACCAACAGCTGTGGCTGCCACACTATTCCTTAGTGCAATGGCTGAATGGCATCCTAATTACAACATGAGAGTACTTGGCTTACAACAGAGAAGAGAAGCTACCTCCCAGGTAGCTGGTGCAAATGTGAAGATGATAGGGTTGCAATCTTTGAGGCACTAGCTCCAACTTTTGTTAAAAAGTTTCATCAGGACATGTGGGCCAGAAGGCTCTTGAGACTGCCACAGGTCAGCATTTCTACATCTCACAGTTCTCCAGCATAGCCCAAGTAGCATGCGTACAGTAGAAAATATGTGCCTACAATAACCCACAGCAAAGACCCAAGGCCACTCCTGGGGTGCAGAGTGTCAGAGAAGCCCCATTTGAAAATGTAGTTGTGAACTTCACTGAACTTCTCTGAATTTGTTGCTACAAGTGTTTGTTAGTCTTTGTGTGCTGCTACTCAGACTGGGTAGAGAACTTCCCCACCCATACAGAGAAGGTGTCTGAGGTGGCCCAATTCCTTCTGAGAGAGATCACGCCTCATTTTAGAATCCTCATTACCATAGGATCAGACAATGGGTCAGCATTCATCGCAGAGGTGGTGCAGATGGTGGCCAAAGCGCTAAAGATTACATGGAGACTGCACACAGTATAAAATGGCCAGAGCTCTGGGAAAGTGAGGCAAATGAACCAGACTCTAAAAAAATAGCTAAACAAACTATGTCAGGAAACTCACCTGCACTGGGACCAAATCTTGCCAATAGCCCTGCTGAAGATAAGGTCTTGTCCCAGTAAACAGTTGGGGTTTTCCCCTCATGAAATTCTCTATGGGAAGCCCTCTCCTCTTACTGAGAGTATAAGGGGGGCTTTAAAAGAGCTTGATAATCTCATCCTGAGGCAACAGGTGCAGGCATTAGGCTCAACCTTAGCCACTCTACACCACCAGATTAAGGAATGATTGCCCGTAAGTTTGATCACAGGCATGCTGTGTGATTAAAAAAATAATAATAATGTCTAACCTCTGACACCCTTCTAGAGGGGCCCACTCATTGCTATCCTATCCACCCGTGCTGCAGTAAAGATGGCTAAGACAGTCACCTGGATTCACCACGGCAGAGTAAAGCCTGCATCTCAGAACAGAAAGTGCATCCCCAACCCATCAGCACCACAGAAGATGCGAGAAAGCCAACCTCAACCCAAGAGACATCAGAAGAGCAGCCCTGCTCTAGTCGCTCCTCAGAGTGTGACTAGTCTACTCATGGCAGAAGCATGAGGACACCACCAATTGGTGACATGAATGGACTGCATCTGTTTTTGTGGTTGGCCTATCTGTTATGCACTGTAATCCTTTGCTCCTAACTGTACCTGGGTCTCTAGCCCTGATTTTTGCTATAACCTTTGCTGAGACTGCACTGGCCAACTGGAAATGTAACAGAAGGTGCCTGCTGGCCTCTGCCTTTTTCTTGTGGGTAAGGTGTTTTGCTGGTATTGGCTGTTTTTACTAGGGTCTCCATTGGTAGACCTGAGCTCCCCATCATGCAACCCATGTACTCACATAACTAGGTCAAGCCAGACAGTTACTTGGACTTTACTCTGCCACACTCACTTATCATGCCAAGGGACCTGAACACATAACAAGACAACCTATTCTATCTGTAAACAGGGGAGTCAATACACTTGTTTTGATCCACAATATTCCCCAGTAAAGATTGCTTAGAAGTCCAAACCTACCAAGAAGGGAGGGCCTTGATCAGTTGGACACAAAGTACTAACCCAAAACAGCGAGTGTCATACAATTTGATATGTGTGTGGTTATAGGTATTGGCCCCAAGGCATTTGTCATGCAAAAGAAATGGGCACTTGCCATAGAGGGCCCAAGGACTCTTGACACACTGTGTAGAGGCCTAGACTGGGAGGAGAACAATGACTCAATGACAAGTTCATGCATGAGCAAAACAGTTTATGTACCTGCACTCCTGAATTTTATGCCCCAGCTGGAGCTACATTTCATGGGTTACTTGAGGAAAAGTGTCACTACAGTGTTCCTTCAGAAGGGAACTTCTACATCAGGTTGCCAATCAAAGGCTTGTGGCCCTGTATACTTTGGCATCATTAATCTAGAAGATTCCAGATGGCAGTGAGACATCCAACTTGGCATCTGGATCCATGGGTGGGGAAAAGGCCCAGGGACTGTGCTGTATTTCAAGAGAGTCACTACTGCCCACTCAACCATGTCCCTTCATTCCTTTTATGAGGAAATAAGAAGTAGCCCCCTCCTATCTCAGTCACAACCAGAAACTTGTTCCTTATCAGAGATCTATAGCCCCAACTATAAAGATGTACTCTATGTATTTGGGGAACCAACACGAGAGACCAATGGCCATGGGAAGCTAGAGAATTAGATCCCCATGAATCATACAGTGGAACAGGATCTCCCAACCCTACCTCTGGGATTTGGCATCTAAAGATCTCAATCAATGGAAAGAACTGCCTCACCCAGTGGGGAAAATGTTCACTGTGTCTGTTGGAAACCTAACATACCCAAGCCAAAGATTTTATAACTTAATCACCCAAGAAACCTAATAGTTGGGGTCCCAAGATTATCTTGAACCAGATCCCCACCCCTTGTCTAACTTCTCCCATCTTCAAGAAGCTTGAGACAATGTTGGTGCCGTCATCAAATAGCCAGCCCCAAGTGGACTACACTGGACATATGAAAGAACAGCCTGTATTGTACTCCTCCCAGCTGGTCAGGGTCATGTGTGTAGGAGCAATTCATCCATCTTTCCTCCTACTCACACTCATCAGAGGAGAACACCTGGGACTCCAGGTGTATGTGGACAGAGACCCAAAGTAAATGACATGCCTTACAGATTAGAAAGATGATAAATAGCTTCCTGAGCATATAATCCAGTATTATGCCCCTACCACCTGGGCAGAGGATGGGTCTTAAGGCACTGTAACTCCGTTTACATATCGAACTGCATAATCAGACTGCAAGCACTTGTAGAAATTATAACTAACAAAACTGCCAAAGCCCTTAACTTGTTGGCAAAACAGCAAAACCAAAATACATGGTGCTATATATCAAAACCACTCAGCCTTAGACTACTTGCTTGCCTCAGAGGGAGGAGCTTGTGGAAAGTTTAACTTGAGTAACTGCTGCCTACAGATAGATGATGAGGGCAAAGTTGTGGAGATTACAGATTGGATGACAAAAATTGGTCATGTCCTAGTCCAGACCTGGAAGGGCTGGGACCCTGGAAAGTTTGTGGAGGATGGTTTTCAACCTTGAGGAGATTCAAAACCCTCATAAGTGTTGTGCTCCTAATTTTAGAAACCTGTCTAATCCTACCCTGCCTGTCTCCCCTGGTTTTACAGTCTGTCTCAGCCACACTGAGGCATTGGTGGAAAGAAAAATGGCCACACATATGATAATGCTATGAAAGTATAAATCTTTAGAACAAGATGATGCTGTTTGACCCAAAATTAAGGGATCCAAGCTTCAAAGGGGAGAATGTGGTAGGACACTTCCCCTGAGAAATGTGGCCAGGCCCCTCCCAAGGGAATGCTGTAGACAGGGTGCTTTCTCAGAATCAAAAAAGACAAGGCTCAGTTAGTTCCTAGATACATGTGGGTAATTCTAGCACTGCTCTGTGACATAGACTGTACTCAATCAGTATGTTAGTGTGTTGTTACCATTTATGGGAGACAAAGGCACAAAAATTATATAAAAGACAAAACCCACTATGTTTAGGGCTATAAATGCTACTTCCAGAAAAAAGCCTCAATGTCCTGCCTCTGTCTGCAAGAATTCTGCTACAGTTCCCAGCATGACTAGAGAAAACTTTGAGAGAAGTCAAGATACTGCTTCAAGAGCCCAGGGCCCTAAGGACACACTGAACTCCTTCTCTGACTTAGCAAGGCTTCCCAACCCACCCAACCTTCTCTTTAGCTCACTCCCTCACTTTCCTCCTTTGCACTCTAACCCAACCATTCCAGACATCATATTCCTTCCAGATACTTATTCATGCTTCCACACTGGAACATCTACAGCTCCCTCTGCTTAGAAGACCTATCCCTCCCCTTCCCAGCACCTGGTCCAGGAACAACCTTCACATATGTACTCAGAGACCCAGATCTACGTCATCTCCTCAACAAAGCCTTCCTGGTGCCCGAGAGGATGCCCTTGCTTCCTCCTCTATGCCAGGTGTCTGCAGGCTAAACCCAGCCCCTCTCTTTTTCCACGTCCCATAACCTAAGAATAGTTTGGACATTTTTAATTATTTGAAAATAATCATATGAACAATATGTCATTACATATGAAAATTATGCAAGATTCAAAGTATACTGTCCATGGTTTTATCAGAACTCAGTCACACCCGTTTCCCTAGGTATCTTCTTAGCCTGCCTTCATACAACAAAGCTAGTGTTATGGTTCATACCTAAAATGTCCCCCTAAAACCTCATGCACTCATAGGTGGATCTTTTCAGCGTTTACTGGATCTAGGGTGTATGACACTAGGATAAGTAGATTGATTTAGCACAGACCTGGGTGTAGATAACAAAAGCCCCACCCTGGGTGTAGGCGGCACCACCGAAAAGGCTTGTAGCCTGGATGGGATAAACGAGAAAGAAGGCAGCGGATGCTGCTACTGCTGCTGCCCAAGCTTGTTTTTCCTCTTCAATGTCCCTCTGCCATACTGCTCTGCCGTGGAGCCACCCCACTACAGGATGAATCCTCTACAAACTGTGAGCTGAAATAAACTTCCCCCCTTCAACTTGTGGGTATCGGGTATTTTGTCTCAGCAACAAGAAAAGTAAAAAAGACAAGTACAGATGAGTAGTTGCAACAGAGACTGCATGACTTGCAAGGTCTAAACATTTACTCTCTGGCCCTTGGCAGTATAGAAAAACTCAGTGATCCTGCCTGTAGGGTGCTACAGTTTTTGTTTCAAATGGCTCTTGAGCTAGATCATCTGTCTTTTCTAGCTGATAAGCAACTCAAGAGATGTGTTGTTCCACTCTGACCCTTCTGGCTGGCCCAGTCCCTGGCAACAGCAGGCAGGCAATTAATGCTCTGTGCCCTCTGGAAACACCTCTGCAATGGTCCCAGCTCCCACAAACAAGCAATGTCTGAACCCGTAATGCCCATTTCTCTTCATCCTTCAAGCCCTATTGTTGGTAAGGTCTGCTGCAGACATTTCCTGAAGCAGAGAACAAGCATTATTCCCACCTCACAGATAGAAACTGCAGCCTAACAACATAAGCTGACTTGCCTGAGATCATGCAATTAGAAAGGAACCATACGGAGATTCAAGTCCAGGATTTCCTCTCCACAAACTTGACAGTATCCCCTCATCTTCATCCATACATGGTGCAAAAGAGTCCCTTGACTCTAGGGAGCTAGAATTCCTTCAGTAGCAGAGTCCTGGGACCAGAATCAACTCCCCAGCAATGTTTGTTGCGTGGGGTTTATAAGCAGCATTTGTCTAATAAAGTAATTTCTGAACATCTCACATCCCCTAATTAGTTGTCACAATAATGTGAGGCATCTCTCTGAGTGCTTGCTTTCCCATCGCTTGTACCTCTCGGGAGCTCCTGGGCCTGGGAGGCAGAGATAAATATAGCCACTCATTTACTCACCAGTTGGGTTGCCTGAATGCGTAACAATACAGTTGCTTCCCAACACATGCCGAGCCCGTGCACACGTGCATGGAGAGCAACACTGTGTGGACCACGTGGCATCACAGACAGTGCCCAGAACAGCCTGACCTAGCAAAGAGGCACAGATTTGTCCAGTATCGTTCCAACTGGCCAGAGGTGGAAACATTTAGAGAGGTACAGGAGGCAGATTCTGGCGTTATGCAAGAAGGCATTTTTTTTCCCCTAAGGAGAAAACATCTACTGATGGCCTATCAAAGGTATTTTTTTTCACTAGGTGAGGACTAAATAGCTTCTGGGATTCCCATAGGTTTCAAATCTAAGACATTCTGTACTTGTAAATGTTCAATCTGTTTTCCTTCAGTCTACGGAGCTTCTAAGGAAAGCCCAGAAGAGCTGGTAAAGACGGAGGTGTGTATGCAAGAAAAGCAACGTTCTTATGCATTTCTGCAGATGTCTGCAGATTCAAATATGGCTTCCTGAGGTCTGATGCTAAATTCTGTCACCATCTCCGCCTCTTGGGAGAGTCAGTAGCAGAACCATGAGGTGCCTATAGACAAACCCCAATTCTTTTTGTTCTGGATCCATACTCTCCTCTCACTCTACCACCTCTCTTGGTACCCTGGGTCTCCCTCAACTACCTATAAAGTGCTCCAAAACAAGCATGCAACTGGGTGCCTGTCTTTTTTTCATATGTGTACGTGAACAGAACTATTAAATTTTCCAGAAAACAATTTTACCCCAGTATCTTTTACCCTCAAAGCAAACTACTCCCGCACGATCTTTCTCAGAAAGTCTCTCTCTTCATCAGGTTCAATTGTTGTGGAACTGAAATAGTTGGTCAGGTGATACTTGGCCAGCTTATCCCAATGTGGGAGGTTTGTCCCTGGGATCAGAGGACTTCCCAGCTCTCTGAAGTCACTCTAGGAAACACCAGAGCATGTGTGTTCTTAGCACTGTCCTCTGATCCCCACTGTCTTAGGTGAAACACAACAGCATTTTCTAGGCATGAGACTGACTGGAACAAGCTTTGGACAAGCCAAAAATATGGACAATGGATGCAAATACAGGGGACAGGCCTCTCCACTGTAGGTATCTATCTTAGCAACTCCTTGATCCCCAAAACCTCTGCTCAGCCATGGGATTCCTCCCATCAGTGGCTTTTCTCTGCCTGTTTATTCCAGAAGACACACTTTCTCTTTTAACAGTCCCTCTCTGTGCTCTCATGCCCCTGACCAAGCTGGAATTTCTGCAGTGCCTCGGCAAGCCTAGGGATCAAAGTGGGATACGGAAGGAGCCTAGCATGGGTTGAAATTGCATCTCTACTGAGTGGTAGCCATGTAGACTGGAAAAACGCCAAATGTCCTTTAGGTACCACCTCTTCCTCTCTAATGTAAGGATTACAATGTAAGGAACACTTGTGAGTTTTGCCAACCTATCAACCATTCTCTGGTGGCAATACCATGAGTATTCTTTGAGGGACCACATCATACCCATATACATATATAGTTTTGATGGAGCTGATTCCCCCCATCGTTGTAAGTGGGAAAGAGTCCTGAATTGGCTAAGGAGAGGACTATAAATTTCTGGCCACAGTGACTGGTTCAAAAAAAGGTCATATGAACCAGGCCAAGCCAATGACAGCTCCGAGATCTTTAATGAACCTCTCTCTCCTTCGGGAATTTCTACAGAGGTAGAATATAAGTCTAAAGCTGCTGACAACCACTTTTTCCACAACATAAAGTGTGCCTGTCTGAGAAGAAATTCTACCTAAAAGAAAACTGAAAATTTGAGGTAGAAATTTCTTGGGACATGGTTTAACCTGAATCTAGCCATGTCTGAAGTTCGTCCTTGAACTTGCCAATGACATGAGCCAATACATTTCCTTAGTTTAAGCTAGTTTGAGTTGGCTTTCTTTCAGTGGCAACTAAAAGTCCTGACTAATATACTACCTCAGGGCTCTAGTCAGAATCAAATGAAACAGCATAGATAATCACCTAGCAGACAGCTGGCACATAATAGGAACTCATTAAATATTAGTCATCTTCCCAACAAGAGGAGGCAGGGGAAAAATGCCAGTGGACACAAGATTGAGAATACAAGAAAGATGTAACACCAACACAGCAAAAGGCCTGAGGGGCTGAGAAAGGAGGAGATCAAAGCATGGGCAGAAGGCTTGGTCTGAGCTGCAGAAGGGACAGCATTTTCCTTAGAGGCAGTGAAAAGAAGCCCTGGGAGATATAGGCCAAGGCAGGGAGGAGTCTGGAGGGCTTCATGTTAGGTAGACTGTTTTCCTTCAGATTAGAATTGCAGTCTTCTGAAGAGTGGGAGCATTGGAAGCCTTGGAGGCTTAAGGACAGCTATTAGGGTTGGATCAGCAACCATAACTGTTAACAGGAGAGACATAGGAAGCAGCTGCATAGCAAAGGATTTGCTACTCACACATGCTTAGGATCTAATCCACATAGGCTCATGGTTTTTTTTCTAGTGTTTTTGTTTGGGGCCCTATCTACTTTTTGGGATTTGAAAAGAAGGCTTGTTTCCCAACAAACTAGCTCAGGGCCTCAAATTCAGGAACCTCTAACCCTGAAACATGCAGTCCTTGTTTGGGGAAGATCCCTACTAAGCACATTCTTCCATACATCCCACTCCTGCTGAAGGAAGAGAAACCAGCTCACAATAGAAGTTTACTTCTAATGCTTCTATTGCTCAGCTTACTTATTGCTGGGACAAAATACCTGACAGCTAAAAATTAATCAAGGAGAGGCTTATTTTGGCTCATGGTTCCAGAGGGTGTAGTCCATCGTGAGTTGACTCTGAGATAGAAACATCATCACAGAAAAGCCATGGTAGAGGAAACCTGCTCAGCTCACAGCACCCAGGAAGCAGAAAAGCAGGGGGAGAGCAGCAGAGAGGGTGCAACCAGTAGGTTCATGTCCCCACAGTCCACCCAGACAAACCCAGAAGTGTGCTTTACCAATCTCCTAGGTGTCCCTCATGCCATTCAAGCTGACAAACTAGATTAATCATCACACTATTCTTTCACTTAAATTCTGTTTGTGGGCTTCACTTTGCCAACAATAATCCCTCCAATCCAATACATCTAGGACCTATCTCCTCATGACCTCCAACCCTTCCAACCCATAATGGTCCATACTAATCCCAACTGGCAGGCAAGGTTAGACCTAAGGAAAATTGTTCTCGATTCCCAATTGCTCCTCCCTCCCTCTAAATCAGAGGCTGGCCAGCTTTTCCTGAAAAGGTCCACAGAGAAAATATTTTAGGCTTTCTGGCCATATGATCTCTGTCATAACTAAAAACTCAATTCTGCAGTTGTGGAACAAAATCAACCAGTGACAACAAACACAGAAGCAAATGAATACGACTATGTTCCAACAAAACTTTATGGATGCTGAAATTTTAATTTCAGACAATTTTCTTGTATCATGAAATATTCCTCTTTGGGGTTATTTTGACCATTTAACAATGTAAGAAGCATTCTTAACTCACAGAGTGTACAAAACAGAGAGTGCCAAACTCTGCCCTAAATAATTAAAGTAATGACTGATGTTCTTCACATTCCTTCTCCACACAATATCTTCTGTTTCTGGGTCTTTATTTAATCATTTCTCTGGCCTTATTAGGTTAGCAGGATTATCCTCACTTTGTGATTTAGAAAATTTGAGTTTCTAAGAGCATTTAGAGACTTTTCTCAAAATATCCAGCCCATTCTGTAGGAGACTGGACTCCAGGTCTGTCTACTGTGACATTCTTGCTGCATTACCCCAGACCTTATAAAATTTCTCATGCCTGTCTAATCCTCCTCCATGAACTTCCTTCTACTGTTCTAATTTTTAGGTATTTGTAATCTTGACTTCACTCTCCTTCAAAGATGTAAGCTGCCCACCCACCTGTGGGAAGACTGTGTCCGTGGGCCCTGGTCCTACCAACCCAGGGGCCAGTCCCTCTTAGCCTCTCAACAGAGCAAAGCTTTCCTTTAAATTCAACACCTCAAGCCACAAAGGACCTTCCATGCTTCCCAGGAATTCTGGCATACTTTTCTACAAATGTATGTCTATCTGGGATGACTACTGAATGCCGCCTCTTCTCCCCATATGTCCCCTGTCTGCCCTGTTCCCCAGGTTCCCCTCACTCTCAGCCCCTGATCTCCCCACATGTTTCAGTAAGAAGACAGAAGCCTTGCTCAGGACCTCCCTTAACTGCCACCCCAAATCCACAAACATGCCTCCATCCCCAGCTGGAGTCTCTTCCACAAGGTCCTCAGGACCCAGATATGGCTCCCCCACCCCATTTTTATTTCTGGCCTCCTCCTACACTCACCCTCCCACCTCAGCCTCACTAAGCCTCATGCTATTTCTTGAGCAGACAGAGCACATGCCAATCTTGAGGCCTTGGCCCTTCCTTCCCTCCTCAGCACCTGCCTCCACCACTTCTTACCCTGCAGCCTTGGGGCAAAGGTCACTTCCCGAGACCTCTTCTGGGGCTGCCCTGTGGGATATGGTCCTCTCCTATCTTTCTCCTTTGTTCCTTTCTCCAAGGTCTCATTCCTTGACAGATTCCACACACGTATTTCATATGTGTTTTATTAAAATGTCGCCCACTAGGCCAAGAAGCTGGGCAAGTTCTTCTCAGTGATGAATCCTCATCCTTCAGAACAAGGGCATGTCCAGCAGGCACTCAATAAACATTCTCGAATGTGCCAAAGAAATAGAATCCCAGGAAAACACTGGCCAAATTCTGTTTTCCTTCATTTCCTGTGCCTGAAACTTCCTTTCCCTGTATCCCAGAGACCCCAAGGGTTGACAGAGATTGAAAACTCCAAGGAATCTTGCAGAAAACAACTTTTCTCCTCCTCTCCTTACCCATCCTCCTCTGCTGCCCCAGCCGCATTTCCAGAGCTGGTTGGCACCAGAGCTATTTCCATGGCCTCATAAACTTTATTTAACTTGGGAAATCCAGAGTGGTGCTAGAAACCAGCAGTGCAGTTATAGGGCTTTTGAACTGATAGATTACTCTGTTCATCTCCCCCAGGTCCCCACAGAGGCCAGACTGGGTCAGCCAAGGAGGGAACAGGCTAGAGCTTATCTTCAGCAGAGGAGTGAGGTTCCAGCTAACACAGCAGCTGCTGCCAGGGCCACTTAGGAGGGTTGGCCTAGGCCCCATGATAAGGGGTCCGGGGTTCTATACCTCAAAGACAGAACCTGGGATGAGTTAGTGGAGATGGAGGTCACTGTCAGCCCAGGGATAACTGGATGCGGGCTGGGAAGTACTGAACTCAAAGTTAAGTCCATCTCCTTGGCAGAGAGCCTGGAATTGCTGTTTCTCTTTCTCTCTCTGTCTCTCTCTCTCCCTCTCTCTCTCTCTCATTCCATCACCAAGGAGGCCACTGGAGGGCCTGGTACATATCTGTCCATTAGACAGCTGTTATATTGCAGAGCTTTGCTTAGATTGTATGTCTATCTTCTACACACACACACACACACACACATACACACACACACACACACACACACACACACACACACACAGAGCCTGTAGCCTTTTGGGGTTGAATGACAGGGACTTTTACATCCCTGGAATGGGTCCTAGCCAATGCTTAATGAATGAAGAAATGGCTCAGGAGGGACAGGGGTCCCATGGAAAACAGGTTCTCAACAAGTCTGCCTCACATATGACCTGCCATGCCTTCCTTAGGCTAAGTGCTTTGTAGCTCACCATAGATTTCAAGACGAGAGATAAGGAACTTGCCAGGGAGACAGCTAGGTGCCCATATTAGACCAAACCCACCTGGTACATCCTGGAGCCACAGACTGGATATGGCCACAGGAACACAGGTTCTGCAGCTCTGCCCTATCCTGAGCACTGGACAAGTGCTTACCACATGCAAGCAGAGATGAGCGGCAGCTCCTCAGGTCTCTGGAGCTCCTCTCCCGAGAGCATGGCCTGTCAGAGCTGGAAGGGATGGCAAGGCTCTGCTGAGCCAACCTCCTAAATCAAGCATGCAAGAAACAGGTACCTGGAGCCCTGGCCTGCAGCCTCCAGTCATCCCCGCAGCGTTACTCCGGGTGGGGTCAGAGGACCCCCTAGGCACCGTTAGCCTGGGGAAGATGCTCTTCTTCCTTCGAAGCTTGTCCTTCATCCTCGGAAGGAAGCAGGCCTTGCCTCCCCGTAAAACTAATGAGACCCCCAGCCAGATGGGCTCTGCAGCCCTGCAGGGTCCTCGGAGATCAGGTTTGGGTGTCCAAGCACCCACACAGTGTTTCCCAGGCCTGTTCCTGTGTCAGAAGCTTTTGTGGCTGTTGTAAGCACATTTCTGGGCCTCCGCACCCCTTCTGACACCAGGCATCTGGGGTAGTCCTCAGAATCTGAATTTTTATAAGATTCTCGGGATGGACTTCCAGGAAGATGGCGACCGGGTAGGCAGCAGAGAGAGAACCTCCCAGAGGATTACCACCCAAACAATGAAATATAGCAATATGAAGACAGAAATGAGGACTTCCGGGAAGAAGACGACCAGCCGAGAGAGCGAGTGCGGAGGGAAGAACGGCTTCAGCTCCTGAACCCGACAGAGAACGCGCTACTGGGACAAAC
>PVLD010023663.1:0-26972 GCA_004027595.1 Dinomys branickii | reverse complement strand
GAAACTCACTCAGAATAATTCCTGAGGGCCTTATGAATATTATAGGTAGCTAATTTAGGTAGAAATATTATACACAGTCGAACAGGGCTAGGCCCTGAAGAGGTCAATGCAGGAGACAACTGTGGCTGGCAACGTATTCACTGAAGGCCAGGCTTCAAAAAAAGAACTCCTCACCCAGATACTTCCCTAGGGATTAATATTCTTTTTTTTTTTTTTTTTTGAGACAGGTTCTCAGTATGCAGTTCAGGCTGGCCTTGAGCTCATTTTGTAGCCCAGGCTGCTCTCAAACTCACAGCTGTCCTCCTGCCTCAGCCTCCCCTGTGCTGGGATTACAGGCATGTGAAACCATGCCCAGCCAGCAATTGATATTCTAAGTAGGCATCACCCACCTGGGGTGGGACCAAGCCCCCTTGCCCTCCCCTTCCAGGAAAGTTCTCCTCTGCCTTGTGTGCCTGCTGTGACTTCCTCTCCCATTTGATGCCCATTAAATCAAGTTAACTGTGACTATCCTCTCTGTAATCTTGTTGGGTGACCATAGTTTGTCCCACCTCACACCCACCCTAGGATTTGTCATCAGATCAGCATTACCTGTGGAGGACCATCAGGGCGACTGTCCTTGAAGGGGGAGCACTTGTCTAGTTTGGCTGAGCCTGACCCTATTTCCATGTACTGATGTGTACTGAGCTGACCAGGACTTTTCCTTATCATTTTAGTTGGCTTTAAGCGGTGCAAATCAGTCCATCGGAGGTGCTGATGTATACAGTGTTTCTCTGCTCTGCCCCGCAGCTCCCAAATAAACATTTCTGAGCTGGGATGGGATAGACAGCTGTGCTCCATATTGTAGGCTGGGATTAAGCATTGACATAAGAGGCTGACTTCCCAGAGCATAAAAGATTACATGCTGTAGCTGAAGCCTGGCATTGTGGTGCACGCCTGTAATCTCAGCCCTCAGGAGGCTGAGGCAGGAGGATCATTGTGAGTTCAAGACAAGCCTGAACTACAAAGTGAGTGCAAGTCCAGCCTGGACTGCATAGTGAGACCCTGTCTCAAAAAGACAAAAAAAACATGACAGAGCTGAAGTACTGACCTCAATACATTAGAAAATACCTCAATTGTGTTATACAGGTTACTCTTTCTGCATATCTTTCACTCTACATATTGCAGAGGTGATTTCAGGCCTCATACCTGGCCTAGTTCACAGCACCTACCTACTTCCTGCCATTCTCACAGTCACTCATTCTCAAGCCACTCCCTTTGTCACAAATTAATAAAACCCAGGGTTGGCCCTGGGTTGAGGCCTTTACCCCAGTTAGCCATCACCAGAACTGGGCTTCGGACCCCTGGCTCCTCATAACTACAAGTATGCTTTAGTGTCCTTATTCTCGCCATGGGTTGCACTGGAAGTGGTAGATTAGAATCAAGTCACTAGAATTCCAGTAACTTTTCCATGGGATTATGAAGATACACTTCCTGGGCCACAGCAAGGACCGGGAAGGGCTCTCTATAATTATCTGAGTGACTGTAGTTGTAATCTCATTAACTGTACTTCTGTCCCACCTTAAGCCTACCTCAACTCATGGCTGTGCCCAATAAAACAACCTTGAGAAGCTGGGTTCGTGGGCCACCCACTTCTCTGGGCCCGTTTTCTTTCTCTCAGATTCTTCCTACTCTTTTTTTTTTTTTTTTTGGTGCCAGGAATTGAACTCACGACCTGAGGCTTGCCAGGCAAGTGCTTATGGCACTGAGCTATATCCGCCCCCCCAATCTTCCTACTCTTAACCTCCATTGTTTCTAGAATTCATTCCTTGATTTTAGAGAGCACAAGCTCAGCATTTTGGACATCCAGCAGGTTCATTTCCCTACATCAAGAATGACATAAGCTGTGAATTGGGCTCTGGGCCTGTGCTTTTTGCCTGTAAATTACATTCCCTCCCTTGGACCTCTTCCCTCAAGAAAAAAGCAATCTGAGTGGGCAGCAGATCATAACTTCAAACCCAAGGAAATTGCTTGCATTACAACAAAGCCTGCCCCAGGGGATCAGGACAAGCTGCAGGAGCTCGCCTCCTAGAGCACCCACCTTGAGAACCCTCCAACCCACTCATGTGCCCAGCTGCTTGCTATAAGGCACCTCTCTCAAAGACACCAACTCTGTTTCTCTGAGTGCAGACTTTAAATTCCTGCCTAACAAATCTTACATGGTTCTTACTGACACATCGAGAAAATTCTTTTCCTGAGATGGGTGTCAGTGAACCTGCAACTTAATTCTATGGGTACAGTAGGTTTAGGAAGTTCCTAGTGATACAGGGGAAATAAAACTCCCAGCCTGCTGGATGTCAGGTACACCGAGTTTGGGCTCCCCAAAATTGAACAACAAATTCTAGGAACAATGGGGGTCAAGAGTAGAAACAATTTATTGGGAGAGAGAGAAGCAGATCACAGCAAGTGTGCATGGGAAGAACAAGGACCTTTTTAGGAAGAGATGGGTCAGGAAGGCCTGGTCTCCCAGTGGGGTGACTGCTGTCTATCTAGACTTGACTGGACCAGGTGATGCCAATTATAGCACAATCTTCAATTTATTGTTTATTCCCTGGGCAGGCACAGAGGCCTGGTCACTCCGTCTTTATCCTGAGGCCTGGGCTTCCTGATGCAGCTCCAGCCGCAGTTGTGCTGTGTTTTCATCACTGCAGAGGCACTGCCTCTGCACTGACTCTGCTGAGGGCCCAGCCCCGTCTGCCTGCCTGGAATATTTCTACCTAACTTAGCTGTCTGTAATATTCCCCCCTCTGAAGAGGTAACCCTAACTGCCATGAGGAGGTGAGGGGTGATGGCCGTTCTCACTACTTCTGGCTGAAGTGGGCCAAGGCTGTGACTGGCAGTCAAAGGTATTCCACAGAGGGTCTGTCTGAAGCCCCTCAATAGACAGTGAGCATTTTCATCTTGGGTAGGCGTATAGCTCCAAGTATGGAAGAGCAAAGGCTAAAAAACAGTTAAGTATGCACGGCCAAATGGTAAGCTTCCCTGGCTCTTTCCTGAGGGAGAGTTACCTGCTCACTGTCCTGTCTTTAAGCCTTGATTTCCTTTTTCCAGTAGAAAGATGGCAGAGTTTCAGGAGGAGCATATCCTTGTTTGAATGGCTGGCCCTTCTACAGGTAGAGCCTGGTTTTATTTATTTGTTTGTTTTATCTTTTTGAGACAAGGTCTCTCTATACAGTTTTGACTGTCCTTGAGCTCACTTTCTAGCCCAGGCTGGTCTTGAACTCTCAGCGATCCTCCTGCCTCAGCCTTCTGAGTGCTGGGATTATAGGCATGCACCACCACACCTGGCAGAGCCTGATATTTTAGAAGTTTGTTGTGTGATAGCCATAGGTTCTTTTTGGAAGAAATAAGTCCTGCCACAGTGTGAGGTTTACATACAATGAGATCTTTACTGAAAGTCAGCTTGGATGCCTTGGTACCAGGAGAGCTACAGCAGCCCCAGCTTTAAGGTACACAGGCCATCTCTGTGCTACAATGTCTAATCTATGACTCAGACCTACTGTGGAGCACGAACTCAACCCTGTGTAAGTATCTCAAAGCCATGCCCTGTCTTTCATCAACACATAGATTGAAACAGCATCCTGTCTTAGGCTCAGCACAGGGGCATTTAGAAGCACTTGTCAAAGCTTCTGGAATGCAGTTTGGGAATCAAGTTTCCAGGTTAAAATATGAATATCTGTCTTTTCAGCTTCCCTTATAAGCTGATACAGGAGTCTTGTGATCTCCCTGTGCCCTGCTAGTAAAGGTGACTAAGACCTGTGATTCCTAGAAACCCCACTGGCTTGTTTGTTTGATTTTGAGACAGAGTCTCCCTATGCAGTTCAGGTTGGCCTTGAGCTCACTTTATAGCCCAGGCTGGCCTCGAACTCACAACAATACTCCTGCCTCAGCCTCCTGAGTACTGGGATTACAGGCATATGCCACCATGTCCGGAGGTCTTGGGCGTTCGGAAGGAAAGTATTGGTTTAATTCTCTCTGCAAGAGTTCTACATATTTTTCTTCCTGTAGGTTTAGAGTTTTTGTTTTGATATTTAGATGTTTGGTCCATTTTGATTTTATTTATTTATTTATTGGTACTTGTAGTCAAACTTAGAACCTTGTGCTTGCTAGGCAGTTGCTGTACTGATGAGCTATATCTCCAGCCCTTTGATGTTAATCTAATGCACAGTGATAGTCATGGGTCTAATTTTAGTTTTTTGCAAGTGGAAAACCAACTTTTCTAACACCATTTATTAAAGAGGCTATCTTTCTTTCAGTGAATAGGTCTTCCTCCTTTGTCAATGATAAAGGGGCTAAGAGTGTTTGGAGTTGGGTCTGCATCTTCTAATCTGTTCCACTGGTCCTTACGTCTATTTTTCTGGTGTTTTTGTATCAGGAATCGAACTCAGGACCTTGTGCTTTCCCGACAGGCACTTTGCTACCAAGCTATATCACTGTCTTTTTCTTTTCTTTCTTTTTTTGACAGCACCATGCTGATTTTATCACAGTAGCTTTTTAGTATAATTTCAAGTCACAGAATCTGATGCCCTTGTCTTTCCTTTGTGGTCTAAAATGCTTTTGCCATTCTTCATGTCTTCTGCTTCCAAATGAACTTTAGTAGTTTTCTCTAGTTCTGTGAGTTATGCTAATGCTATTTTTATCAGGATTGTATAAAATCGTATAATAATTTTGGGACCATGACTATTTTCACTATGTTTGTTCTTCCTATCCATGAGCAAGGGATATCTTTAAATTTTCTTATATCCTCACAATCTCCTTTTAAGAATACTGTAATGTAATGATTTGGTGCATTCTGTTTCCTAGTACTTTACTGAGAATTTTTGCATGTGTGTTCATCAGTGAGATCGGCCTTTACTTTTTTTGTGGGTTTGGGTTCTTTCTTGGTTTCGGTATCAGGGTAATACTTGCTTCCACAAATGGTTTTGGAAATACTGCTTCCCTTTCAATATCATTAGAGTGTCAACATTAGCGGCATTAATTCTTGTAAACATTCAAATTTGTTCTTAAATTTCCACTGTGATCCATGGGTTATTCAGGAGAATATTATTTAATTTCCAGGTGTTTATGTAGTTATTGTCATGTATTCTTCCACTGATCTCCATCTTAATTGCATTATAGGCAGAAATATGTGTGGGATACTACCCAGTCCTCTGCATTTACGGGAGCATGCTGTATGGGTTATTTGCAGAATGTCTTCTGTGCAGTCTTCTGTGAGAAGAATGTGTACTCTGATGTTGAAGTATGGAACACTCTAGACATCTACCATGTGCATTTGTTCACAGGTTTGGTTTAGTTCTGATATTTCTTTGTTGATATTTTATCTGTGTATTTGTGATAATGGAGTGTTAAGGTCCCCCATTACAACTGTGTTATCTCTTATTTGATTTTCCTTGTCTGTTAATGTTTGTTTTAGGTGGTTAGGTGCACCAATACTTGGTGCATACATATTTATGATTGTTATCTGTTATTGCAGTCTTCCCTTAACAGATATGCCCTGACTTTCTTGGTCTCTTCTCAACAGTCTTGGCTTGCTGTTCACATTGTCTGCAAACAGAAGAACTACCCCTGCTTTTTATCTGCATTCCTCATGCATGGAGTATTATTTTCCTTCCTTATTTTTCATCTTTCTCTTTTGTCCCTTTTCCCTCCTCAATATCAAAACAGGGTAAAATCCACTCACCAAGGGAAAAACCATTGCATACAAGGGCCTGGTACATGTTGGATTTTTTTAAATAGATGTAGACCATGCTCTTATCGTTAAAAGTACCAAACCAAAGTATTAATTTATTTTAATTGAAATTTTACAAGTGTGTGCTGACACACAAAAATCACCTCACATGTGTTACACCCTGGTCACAGTGATATTAAGAAAATATTACTCAGAACCCAACTTCTAGCAGAACTTTCTGGAAGACTGGTTCTCTCTTCAAACCACACTTACCATCTTCCTCTGCACTCTATACACTTCTTTGCTTAGGGTTTCATTTTCTGTTTTCATGAAAGGAACAGAATTGGATACCAGTGAAGTAGATTATAAAATGGAATAGGGAAGATACTCTAAGGACAACAATATTTCTGTTCTATTGTGAAAAACTACATTTTAGGAGGGTCAAATCAGAAAACAAAATGTAGAGATTAAGAGACCCACATCAAAGGAGGTATTAGAAACTAGGAGGGGAGATTGACATTTTCTCTTCCAGAATTTGTCCAATATTCCACATCTTTTCACTGACTTAAAATTCTGTTATCATCACTATTAAATCACACAGTTTATAGCAAGTTTCCTGAGAGAGAGAGATATGGCCCAATTTCTAGTCAACTTCATCTGTTGTTTAAAATCCTTTACTGTTCTTCACATAGTAGAAATACTTTTTGATATTTCACAAAGCCTCCATCTTTATTCTCACAGATTTAATACAAAATCTGCTATAAATTTCATATAATTTTACATTCACATAAATTTTGACAACTGGCTAGACAATATTTATAATAATATTTTATTGTAATGGAAGGGAGTTATTAACTCATCATAAAATTATTGTCAATGAAATCAAAGCCAAAGCCGGATGTGGTGGTGATGCCTGTAATCCCAGCATTCAGGAGGCTGAGGCGGGAGGATTGTTGCAAGTTTGAGACCATCCTGGGCTACAAAGTGAGCTCAAAGTCAGCCTGAACTGCAAAGTGAGACCGTGTCTCAAAAATACAAAGGAAAAAAGTAAAATAAAATAAATGAAATCAAGGCCAACCTGAGGATGTGCAGATCCATCAAATATTTTTCTGCAGGAACCTTGTTTATAGAATCAGTTTCACATAAAAAAAATTAGACTATAGACTGTATGAATTTCTCAAAATTTTTACACTGCTACCAGGTGTGACAAGTTACTGATGGAGATTTAGAACCATGAACAGTAAGACCCTCAGGTGTTTATTCCTAGCCAGTGGAGCTCATGCAAATGCTTCCTAGTGTCCAGGCATCTCTCCCCACTGGTCCAGGAACCATCTCTCATTCTTCTGTGCAGAATCTGCTCATGCTGAGATTACCCTGGTTTTCCTCAGTACCGTCCTCTCCACTGCTCCTGGTATGACAGCATTCACCACCATGCCCGTGTTTACTGGGATCCAGTGAGACTCTCAAGATTTTTCATGATGACCAGATGTCTCAGAAAATTTGACAAGAATTCCTTTCTTGGCCCTGTCAAATTAGCTGTTTGTTTTTTTATAGCGTAAGTACAAAACTTCACATCTCCTGTCCATGGCTTCCCTTGAATTTCTTAGATTATAATCACTATGTTCCTTGAATGTGCTGTCCTCTGACATTCTTACATCCCTGCATGCCACACACTGCCAAAAGAGAGGAAAAGGGAAGACTGGACTGCAGACTGCGAAACATGGTCCTGTTCACAAGAGTCCTTGATGGAGACCACTATGAAGCATATTTAAGCAAGATTTAAATTAACCAATTGGTTTTTCATGTTTGCTTGTAAATCTGTCCAAGGCCAAGGCTCCTTATCTGCAAATGGCGGACTCATAGTAAGTGAACCTCTGTGAGTCACTAATCCCTTGGTAATGGTGGATCAAGCCAGAAAGCCTCAAAAGATAAAACAAGATTACAGCCAAGGACACCTGGATCAAATCTCAACTGGATAAAGACATCTCATTCTGAGAGGATTAACTTAATAACTTATTTGGAGAAGTCCTTGAGTGTTTCCACCCTTCTTGAGTACTCTCCCACTTCTTCTGACAACCAAATAAGGGTGACCCAGAGAAGGCCTTGGTCTTCACCCTGAGAGAATCTTGAATTCTGTGAGAGGCTTTGATCCTCCTGGAGCCCTAACATCGTGCCATTTGCCTCTTTTTATTTAGCCTTTGCCATACACTCTTTCAGGAGATGCAGATCTGATCAGCCAATGATAATTAAGGGATATTATTAACCTGATAAGTACCAAATTTCACCAATGTGGCTTAATATGAAGAAAGGTTCACATAATATCACCATCAGATTGCTAATGGATTTTATTAAATGATTATTGTATTTACTGATATAAGTCTCACTGGTGTTTAGAAGGTCACCTTCACGAAGTTTTACATATTGATTTGTGTCTGACAGGGGCTTATACGAAATACAAGGAAAGAGATGAGTGATAAGCATTACAGAGATCTCACGAATTTTGCTGTAAAGGAAAGAAGACGAAAGAGGGTAGCAGTGGATGGAGGAAGTGGAGGTACAGACAGATTCTTTTAGACGGAAGTGAGACAGAAGTTTGCTTCTTTGCTGATGTAAATGATTCAGTGGAAAAGGAAATATAGATGAATGCAGAAGCACAAAGAAGAGTTTTAGGCCAACTTCTTTGCATGAGCAATAATGAGAGACTCAAGCCCAGGTCACAGATCCCGGGTTTCATTGGTTTGGGTGTTGCACAGATCACTCGTTCACATTAACAGATAGAAGGGAAACATAATTCAACTGATTCTGGCAGATTGGCAGATAAAGTTGTTAGAGCTTGCGGGAATTCTCCTCTGACAGCTTAAGTTTTCTCAATCAAATAGGAAGCAACTTCACCTACTAGTTCCCATTAAGTTTGATGTTTGCAGTAGTTTTGTTAGGCAGATTCTTTCTTCCAATTTAAGTACCTTCTATTTTGAGTCTTCTATGCCTATACATCATGAATAGTACTGAATTTTTCAATTCTAATAGATAGATAATCATACAATTAAAAAACTATTAATGATAATAGCTGCTTCCCATTTTAAAATACCAAGGTTTGCTTCAAAAGCTAGAGTATTAAAAGAAATAAAATTTTGGCCTGTTCAGAATATGTTTAATGAATAAAACTAATGTGAATTTCTTTAGAGGATCTATGGAACACAAACACTGAGAAGCTTTTGAGACCTGAAATTATAGCATAATTGGTCAGGGCATCTTTTCTCTATAAAATAGGAAATGTAGACTCTAGGTCTACTTTTAACTATATAAAATTACCATGGAGAGTATACATATTTAATGTGAGTCATTTGATGGTGGTTTTCCACTTCATAACTGAATTAATACAACAAATATAAAGATCTACATATTTTTATATAGAAACAAATTATTTTACTATCAAAGTCATTTTCTTCTCAATATAAGTAAGGCTGAATAAAAGGAAGATGAATCATGGTATTTAATTCTTAAATACTATTATCAGAAAGCAAATACAATATTATGTTCCACAAGTGACAAATCAAAAATTCGATGGAAGCTATGGACAGAGATTTCTGATGTGAGGTTTCTACAGTCATTTATAAGTCTGTTTAGGATTTGATGTTTTTACAATTGCATTCTAATAGTCACTTTCATTTCTGTGCTCTTCCCGAATTCAAGAATTAAGTTCTCTAACTGGTACCCTGCCCAGCTTCCTACCTCTCCTTGTACCACGATTCCCCTCCTGGTGAGCCACTGAGTCCTTAACTTCAGGCCCACTTCTCCACATCCTTTGCCTTTTGCCTGGAGCACCCTTCCCACTGCTCTATTTGAGGATTATCCTGTCGCAGCATTCAGATCTCTGCTGATAATTTCACCTCAGTGAAGGCCCCCTGGCCCCATGTCTGCGTCACCTATGTGTCGTTTTCTTCCATTTTCCTGGTACACACAGTCTTACCTCTATTCCTTTATTTATTTTTATGTTTATATTGTTCAACGCCTGCAGTAAAATGTGAGCTCCAACATAAAAGGGGAAACAGGGTGTTTTTGTGTTTGTTTGTTGGTTGGATATTTCTATTTTGTTTTGTTTTGTTTTTTTGTCGTTTTGAAACAGAGTCTTGCTATGCAGTTCAGGATGGCCTTTGAGTGCACACTGTAGTCCAGGCTGATTTTGAAATCACAACAATCCTCCTGCTTCAGCTGGAAATACAGGTGGATGCCACCATGCCCAGCTAAAGCGTGGTGTTTTAAGCATCACTGTTAACCCAACTCCTAGAGAAGTATCTGAAGTTACACAAAAACTCAGCAAATGATCACCATTTCTCTTAGTTAGGTTTCTCATCGCTGGGACAAAACCCCTGACACCCAAAGTTAAAGGAGTAAAGGTTTATTTAGCTCACAGTTTGTGGAGGTTTCAGTCCATATGCAGCTGGCTCCAAGGCAGGGTGGCACAAGGCAGAGGGCAACAGTTCACAGCATGGAAAACAACCACAGCAACAAGTGGCAGAGAGAGAGAGAGAGGAGGAGTGACAAGACTGTCTCTGTCCCTTATACTGTACTTGGGCAATCTGTCCCAAGGTGGGGGTAGCACTCGGACCCGTAATCCCAGCACTGGAGGATGATGCAATCACAAACTCCAGAAGCCCGCCCTATGACTGCGTGAGGCTTTGGAAGGACATCTAGACACACACCGTAACAGCATCGAATAAATAAACCTTAAAGGTATTAACTGCAACTGGTGATTATTAGAACTAGATACCGATTGCACATACATATTTTCGTTTAACAATAAAAATCATGACTTAAATGTGTTTTACTTAAGAATGTTAATCAACCTCATAGTTACTCTCAAATTATATGTCATGCATATATTGATTTTAATAGAAAAAAACCGGCAAACCATAAGCCCTGCTGTAAATTTAGGCATCTCATACCTCTCATCAGGGAATGTGGGAGGTGGATTAAAACACTGGCAGTGGTTTGTTTGGTTTTGCTTTAGTTTTTCCACAACATGCTTTTGGAGAAAATAAAGTTTCCATTATATTTGGAACTCAGAACTCAAAATAACACTTACTCTACTGTCGGGGTCTTGGCCTAGACCCAATGTCCTAAACAAGTGGTCAGAGAACAGCTGAAATAAAAGAGACCAGTAGGATGATTTGGGGGCTTCTGAAGATTAGAACTCTCTCACTCTCTCTCTCTGTCTCTCTGTCCCTGTCTCTGTCTCTCTGTCTCTGTTTCTGTCTGTCTCTCTGCCTCTGTCTCTCTCTCTCTCTCTCTCAGCAGTAAAGATGAAGAGCTCCACCAGACAGGCTGCATTTATTTGAGTTTCAAACAAAGGAAGGGGGTACTAAGGAAAAGCAGGGACTGAGCAGGACCTTGAGATTCAGTGGAAAGATATTATCGAGCGGTAATTTGCCTATTAAGAGAACTGCCTTAGCTCTAAGGTGGGCAGCTTCGTTGCCCTGGAATGGTTGATATCAGCAGCCCGTGTCCTCAGCTGCCTCAGCTGTGATATTATCCTGACTTTAGAGGACCATGCGTATCCTCTTTTCCAGCACAGCCAAAGGAGACTGTGTTCAGCAGCTTAGCCCTGTGCAGTCCGGTCTCCAACACACTACTGCTGTAAAGAAAACAAAACTGTGTGACGTGGACATTTGACAGCTTGGCTTGACCACAGTTGTCCTTTGTCTGCTCCTTTGCAGGGGACCAGACGCCATCTGGGAGTGAGGCACATGTATGAAGGCTCTGCAAGGGGCACTCCAGCTGGGCGCCATCTTCAACACCTCACACACACAAGAGCAGGCAAAGAGGTGGCCCCCCTCCTTGTGGAATAGCACGCTAATAAACAGCAACTGTCACTGTTTTTTAAAAAAATGACACTTGGCAAAGCACACACTGGGAGAAGCTTATTTTCTGAAGTCCACAAGTCTCTTTTAAAATTTTATTCATCCAATAATGTTTATTAAGCACATACTCAGTGACAGGGATGTTCTAATCACAGGGGCTACAGCTCAAGAGAAATGTAGTCCCTGCACTAAAAGCATGATACATTAGGCAGAAACAGGGTTTAAATTTGAGAAATACTATAACTCAAGATCATGAGTATTAAGGATACAACCTGTATGTAGAGGCAGAGAACAACTGAGAGGAATGATTTTAAAAAGTGATCAGGACATATTTCTTTTTCCTTTTGAAATGAAATATGATAGAAATGGAAAACCACGCCAGGAAGACTGTCTGCCTCTGGAAAAGATCATTTCAACAGAGAAAAGAGAAAAAGAAAGAGAAGTCCTAAACTGGGAAAGGCTCAGATAATATATACTAAAGTTTTAAAAGAATATGCCTCAAGCCTGGTGAGAAGTGGGATGCACTACAAACTGTACTGACTCGTGGCCTGTGGGCATGACAGGACCTGATTAAGGATGTGAACACCTTGATCTGTTTTATAAGCTAAAAAGATGCCACTGACTGCTCTGTCAGTGGGTTGGAGTTAATGGGGTGCATCAGACTCCACTGACTGAATAGAAAGGATTTCTCCCTTAAGCATGCAAGTTAATGACACCCAAGGTACCTGATTTCTTCCACAGTTCTTTCATGGCATTTTTCACCTCTGGATTTCTCAAGGTGTAGATCAAGGGATTCAGCATTGGTACAATGGTGAAGGATACAGCCATGGCCTTGTCCATGGGGTAAGTGACCACAGGTCTCATGTATAAGAACATGCATGGTGTAAAGAACAACATGACCACCATGAGGTGGGAGATACAGGTGGAGAGGGCTTTGTGCCCACCTTGAGTGCTGGAAGACTTCAGGGAGCAGAGGATGACCACATAGGAAGTGATGAGGATGAAGAAGATGGTTGCACACATCACCCCGCTGTTGAGAATGACTAAGAGGCCCAGGATGTGGGTGTCCATGCAGGCCAGTTTCAGCAATGGGAACAGGTCACACATAAAGTGATCAATGACATTGGGACCACAAAAAGGTATTTGATACATGAAGAGGAGCTGTATCATGGCATGCACGGATCCCCCCACCCAAGACCCTGCCACCATCAGGCAGCACAGCCCAGGACTCATGATAGTTGTATAGCGCAGGGGCTTACAGATGGCCACGTAGCGGTCATAGGCCATCACAATGAGCAAGATGATCGCCACACCGCCAAAGAAATGCTCTGCAAAGAGCTGGGTCATGCAACCTTTGAGGGAAATGGTGGTGTTCTCAGACAGGAGGTCCGTGATCAACTTGGGGACAGAGACAGAAGAGTAATTAACATCCACAAGAGACAAGGATGCAAGGAAAAAATACATGGGTGACCTCAGACGCCGACTGGCAGTTACAGTTGCCACAATGAGTAGGTTTCCCAGTATTGTGACCACATACACAACTAGAAACAGAGCAGAGAGTGTTTTCCTCAGCCTTGGGTTCTTTGTAATTCCCAAAAGAATGAATTCAGTCACATTGTTGCCATTCGCCATTGAACTGGAGCTGTTGAACCCACACCCCACAGCACTGGAAGGATTGAAAAAGAAATATGATTTAGTAGACATCACAGGATGTGCCGAGCATCGTACCTCAAGCCCTGCTTACCTGATTTTGTCAACAGCTAGTGCTACAGAAACCAGAAGCTAACAACAGAAGCTTGACACCTTCTGGATCCTACTGATGCCCGTGACAATACCTTCTTTGAGCAGTACAATTTTTCCTTTCTCTTCTGGTGTCCGCTGCCTGTGATAGTTAGTAACCTCTGCTTCATTTTGTAGTGTATACATGCTCCCAGAAGTGTGAGGGCTTTAATACCATTGGGTAAACTCTGGACTGTCAGTAGCTAGAGTCTATGTATAAATTGGAACCGGTGTAACACAATCTTGGTTTATATCATGTTTATTCCTTGTCTCAGTCTTCCATTCTGATTTTCCAGTGTTTCCATTCTAAATAAACTACTTCCATACAAGTCCTCCTGTCAGTTTGTGCTTTGGGGGACTTCAGTGTAAGATGGATACCTTTTCTTTCCATTAGACACACATTTGGGAAATGCTATAGATTTCACGTTATGCATTCTATGTCATTATTGAACACATAACATGTGCTACTTGAAGAGCTGAGAGACAGGCCATAACTCAAGGCCTTTCATTTATTAAGGGTTATGCTCTTTCCACATGCACGTCTATTTTCAAAAGTTAAATTAGTGATATTATCATTACTACATATTGCTGACATTCGTCACATATCTCCCATGTCTCATGCAGTGGGAGATCTTACGAATTATTTCCTTCATTTTTTTTTTAGATTATATGCTGAGTGGGCTGGGGATATAGCTCAGTAGAATAAGCACCTACCTGGCAAGTGCAAGGTCCTGAGTTCAATTTCTGGTACCACAAAAAAAAATTTAGATTATGTGCTGAGGCTCGTAGAGTTGAAAATATGACACGTTCCAACAAATAGGAAGCCCTGAAGCCAAATTCAAATTCAGCTTCTCTTGGCTCCAAAATAAATATTAATAATGATCTACACTGTTCTTTTATTATAATTTCAGATTCTCAATATCAAGAAGATATTGTCCATCACAATAAAATTTTATTTTGTTTTGTTGTGTGTGGTACTGGGAATTGAAGTCAGGATTTTGTGCTTGCCAGGCAGGAGTTTATACCACTGAGCTATATCCCCAGCCCTAAAATTTTATTTTCATGAGAAAATAGGAAGATAGACTTATACTTCCTTTACTTTTTTTATTCTGCAATATTCCAGGACAGTCCTACAAGGAAAATCATATTCTACACTAGAAGTCACCACCGTTGGCTAAGCACGTGAGTTTTCTAATCTTCTTTTGAATGTGTAGATTAAAGAAAAATAAGCCTTAAATCACTTACTCTGTTCCAACAAACCCATACCTAAAAGCTGCCTGACATCATCCCTGCATATGAACCTAAATCAGTATAAATCGTTTGGTGGATAATGTAAATATACCAGTATGAAAATATCATGTAAATCTATTCTCATTCCTTTACCATAACTCACTTCCTTATTCCCATTTTACCTTGTAAGGGTAAATGAAAAAAATGGATTCTAAAGAATAGTGAAAATATTCATTTAAAAAGCCCCTTTATTCTTCACTCACTGCATACCATCAAGGTACTACCACTGTTACGTGCATTGGGACATCCATTTTTCAAAGCACGTGAGATAGAGACTGTCATGAATCCCAGCTTGACAATGAGGAAACTGAGCCTCAGAATAAGCACAAGATCTTAATCACACTGAGACTCTGAAGAAGTGATCAGTGCCTTCAACTAGCTCAATAAAATTGTTACCTCAGCCATGTCCTAAGAAAAAAGAGATACTTCAGGAACTAACAGATTTCTCTTTGCTAATCACATAACAGAAATTATGCCACTTGGTTCAAATATTTTAGAGACTATGGTTTTATCCACCTTGCTAAATAAAGTAAACACCTATTTGTTTGTACATCTGCAACATAGACTAACCCCCATCTCCAGACCAAGAACTTCAAAAGTTCTTAAATAGCTCTAATAAGCTGGACAGAGCATTTTCTTGGAAACAGGGCAAATGGACTTCTTCACCTGTCCCTTTATCTCCTAGGATATGTTACCATATTATTCCTCAGGATTCAGAGTGACTGGTACACATCAATGAAGGACAGGGCTTCAAAAAAATGATCCTCAGGGCTCAATCCCTTTCAAACAGAACTATTCAGTTCTTACCCACATGGAATCCTTACACTTCCAAATAAAACATTCTTTGAGCAGTCAAAAGACCTAAAATACTTTCAAGCAATATGTCCTATGCAATAATGACAATAATCATCTTTCTGCTCTCACATACGAGAATCTATCACAATTTTCTTTTGACTCCTGGGACACATCTCATTGAACCTGACATTCAAAGCCACTTTCTAGAATAATCTGTCCCCTGTTTTTGCAAGTCCTCCTACCAGAGAAGTAAAGACCATCTCCTACCATCAGACACCTGCTGGAGCTTTTTTTGTACAACATAAAAGACCCTTGTTTAGGTTTAAACAGACTCAATTCTTTGTCCTAATGAGGTCACTTACTAATTACTGTATAATCAAAACAGTTCAATAGTAATCAAGGTCTATATGCATAAGGATGCTGCTAATAGCTTCACGGTTTTCTCTTTAACCTCCTATAAACACCACCTGAGATTGTTACATTGTTAGCCTAGATTCTGAATGCAACCAGTCCAGCTCAGAGAATTTATGGAACTTGAATAAAGCCTTTACCTGTTTGTATGATCAGGTTCTCAACAGAGACAGCTAACCACTGTGGCATCCAACTACTCCAAGAAGATTATGTCTTGCCTTGGAGAACTTTTGTGAAGATAAAGACATTGAGGGGCATGAGGCTGTCTGGAGAACAGTATTCAGATACTCATTGTGATTATTTTCCATTCCTGTAAGCTTTCGGCTTTCTGTTGCCTCTGGCTATGCCCTTCGTTAAGAAGCCCATTACAGCACCGCCCTGTCTTCTTCCCTTGCTTCTTCCTCACTTCTTCCTTCATCAGTGCCATCTAGGAGGTTAATGACCTGCACATCTCTAGATTGCTTATTAGGAAAAGCTTAGTGGTCTTCTTTGCTCACTTTTAATAATTTCTTGTTGGTTTTACCTACTCACAAGACTGCTTAAAGATGATGAATGTGTGGTCTCTTGCTGGTCTACATACATTCTAGCCATTTAATTCAATTTTGTTCAGTGGACACACTGAACTCACCCAAGGAAAACTGCACTGAATCCAGGCAACACCAGTGCGAATCTCCACCTCTAGAGCCTACGTGTCATGTCAGAATGGAGCTGTTGCTCTGACACGGGGCTCAGCTAGCTGATTTACGCTCTTCCTTCCACACCACTTCCATCCCTGGACATGCTTAAGCAAACTCAACGGTTGAGTAACACTTTGAGCTCTCATTTCAGTACATTATTAATTTTTGGACACTTTCCAAAAGAAGTTAATGTACATCCAACTACAAATTGTTGAGAGCACAAGGCTTTTCCATCCCAAGACCACAGTTATGCATCAAATACAATAAATAGATGAATTACTAGCACATTTAAAATATAGTCACTCATATGTTAGGTGATGTAATCATTTCAGCAACTTCAGTAGTGTCTCAAATTAATAAGACCCTGTTTAATACTCCAATAGCTCTTTCAGCCCACCACCACTACTCAGTTTTGTCTCCTCTGTGACCTCCAAAGTCCATTACATGATTATTCCTGTAAGAAAAGAGCAAAAAAATGTGCAAGTAAGTTTTCTAGGATCATCTCAGAGTGACCAAAGGTCTAGTTTCATTCAAGATGCATGCACATGAAGTAACTTTACTCTGGAGAAGAATTAGAAATTATAGGAGAGCTGAAAAATAAAAAAAAACAAACCTCACACAGAGAATAAAACATCCAACTATTCAAGGGAGTGTGATATGATAGTAGTAGACTTTGCAATGCTTATAAAGAAAAAATTTAAAGAAACAGCTGCTCGAAGTGTCCAAGGACTTACAAAGGAAACAACCCTGTGGTTGGCAGGAGAACTTAAATTATTTCTGAATAGGAAAAGTTGCCCAAAATAGTAGTCAGGAAAACTGCTTCAAAATCATTTACGACACTGTGCCTACCATGTGGCTGTATTTTGAACTTAATTTGTAAACAGTTTACCATCCACAGTTTATAACGAACATCATTAATAAGACGTCCATCCTTTGGGTAATGGACTTGTGCCAAACAAAAGCAAAGTACCGCTGGGAATGGCACAGAATTTCAAAATGTGCATTTTCATCATCCTCCTAGCTGCAGCCCTTTGTGGCTGTCTCTGCTGAGGAAGGAGCTAATCACACAGCTGGTAAAATCCCATCCGCACCTGCTGCAATCCTTTCTTCAGGGACAGAGATCTGGGCCCAAGCCAAGCTGGTAATCCACAACCAAAAAGACAAGATCATAGCATTAACCATGCAATTATTTGCTGTAGAACTAAACTGTCTGCCTCTGTGACACGACAGTCCTGCCGTCATAGCCACACTCTTATAGTCACTAATGCAGTCACTCTTCATTGTTGACAATATAAAGAAAAAGGAACATTACTTACCTTGGCCACCTACGAAGTACAAGAACAAAAGTTTCCGTCACCCAGTCTGATACTCGCTTCATCTCTTCAGGATGTTTTTCAAAACAAAGTTGCTATTTAAACTAGGCTGTCGTCATATAGGTTGTGATTTAAACCAGGATCTAACTAAAATTCTGGGAATGCTGCAACAGCTACACACATCCGTGCTCAGGTTTTACCATCTTCATCTCCCTATTTCCTTCAATGTACTTATTTCCGCACTAACCAAATTATTTACATATGTGCCTCTTAGTTAACAATGTATTTTTTTTAGCCAATGTATTCTTAATTGAAAGTTAAATTCCAGGCAAACGTGACTTTTTCTTGTTCCACTAAGCATCCCGTCTGACATGTTATAGGAGATAAATAAAGGTAACCTTCTTAAACTCAGCTGCCCGTAGAGCCACTTTTCAAACAATCTATTTCAACACTATGTGAGAGTGATGGGTAAGTCGCTATAGAAACAATAGTTAACATTTCAAGGCCCAATCTGATTTCCAAAAAGAGATTAAAATTATCTCCATGATGGAGTAGTTTGTTTTCCTCCCAACCCTGTGTTGATTTTACTGAAATTGAACCATTAATTATTCATTTCTTGATCCCGTTGTATTCCACTTTCCATGATGCTCTTGCAGGGACGAGGAGGAGATAATCAGATGAGGTTTCCCTCACAGGAGCAGAATTCAGAGTGCGAACAGCACTCCAAGTGGAGGTCGAGGACACCGGAATGGAAGCCCCTCCTCTCCCAAACAAATAACAATGAGGCAAGCAGCCTGCAGACAAGATTCCCAGAGGGACCCGTGGGCAGTTCTGCGTCTGATGCCCTGCATCATGCTCGCGAGGAATGCTTAACAGACGGAGAGAAGAGGGGGGAGGATGAAACATTTGGCTGCAGGCTCGTTGAGATTCCCCCTCCGCTCCCCATTCTCCTCGTCCTCCACCTCCGCCGCCTCCTCCTTTCCTTCCTTCCTTCCTTCCTTCCTTCCTTCCTTCCTTCCTTCCTTCCTTCTTCCTTCTTCCTCTTCCTCTTCCTCTTCCTCTTCCTCTTCCTCTTCCTATCCCTTCTTCTCTTTATCTTCTTCATGCTGGGTGCTGAATCCAGGGCCTTTGCTCTGAGCTAAATCCCCAGCACTTTTTTTTATTTTGCACTTTGAGACACGACCTTGCTAAACCGCTAATTTGCCTGGGCCGGGCTCAGGTCTGTGATTCTGCTTCCTCAGCCTCCCAGAGTCCTGGGATGACAGCGTGCAACACCGCACCCAGGTTCACATCCTCTTGGCATAAAATGGCAAGCTCATCAGATTGGATCAACTCATCAGACAACCTCATCTCTGCTTTGAGAATTGAAATACACAAGGAATATAGCAACGTGTGTACAACATAGCGGCCCTTAACCACAGTTTGCCCATTCGCTTCTATCAAATAATACCTAATATTTTCACTTAATTCAGTAACCACATTAACCAATATCCTTATAAATCAAATCTATTATTTACCCTATAAATTTTTAGAAAAATGCAACATATTTTCTTTTAGGTTATGTCATTTTTAAGTGCTAGAAATAATCACTATTATTATACTAGGTGTTGGCGGGAATATAAAGGAGGGATGCAAAGGGACAAATTTCTTAAAATTGTCTACAAATAGGCAGGAATCCATCCACAGAGGTCAAGCTTATTCATATCCCTACTTTAGTTCTTACCTCTTCCAAGTTTTTTGACAAATTGTCATTTGTCTCATTCATCTTCTTACTGGGTCACTGAGCAGGTGGTGTGACCCCTACAACACCATCATAGACCTTAGCTGACCTCCTCAAATCCATCTGTCTTTGAGTAGAAATGACATTGTCTCAATTTCTTCCTGTCCTTCCTGGCATATCCTTGCCTTCTAACATCTATCAGACAAAGTGAGCCACGATCCGCTTAATCCATGTCTCTGGAAATTTTAATTCTTACCAACATTTGCAAACTTGGTCGTTTTTAATAGTTTAATTCTTGATTATATAATTTTCTAGGGTTTGTTCTGAATTTGAGACATCCATGCAAAAGCTAGAATATGTGCTCACTCCCAAAAGATAGGCATTCCAGGATCAAGAATTTATGTGTGCTTAAATTATGGGAGAAATAGCTCCATATAATCGGTGTTGGTGAAAGGGGACACTTTGTGAGAAATGAAAGTTCGGAGTATACAGTTGGAAATGATTGACCCAGTGGAATGAATGAACATTGCCCCTGAAGCATATTAGTACATATGAGAACAGGGTCTAACACACTTGGTGTTATCATTCTCCAAGGGCAGTTTAAATCATTAAGACTCCACAGAAATTCCTTGCCTTTAGCCATAAACATAGGAAGACCTGTGTTTTATTTGAAGAAAGTAGAATTAAGAGTTGGAAGAAAGATCCAGATTTAAATTTTGTAGCTGATACTCTAAGATGTGTACCCTGAAGACATAGGCTAGTTAATAACTATTATTTTCAATTTTTTTCTTCATAAATTGGAGACAGTAATATTGAAACTTCCTCTTTTCATACAAGGATTAAATCCTCTGAAGTGTGTCTGTGAGATATTAAAATATTCATTTAACATAAATCCATGTATCACATGTACAGAAGTAATAGTAATATCAAATGCCATTTAGAATAGAAAAATAGTTACTCTTATTTCTGCAAAACATTCCTCAAATACTCGTAAGGGAGAAAAACCCCTTCCTCTATATTCAAGAAAAACTGAGGTGTGCATGTGGATATTTAAGAAAATAAGAACACAATAAGAGGAATTTCAAAAGTCTTAGCCTATTTTTTTGTGCCAGAAAACAATTTATAGACAGGTTAGCAATTATTTATTTCTTAGGTTAGAAATTGTACTTTCTTCTTTAATGGGTGACTCTCTTCCTGTGTTTCACATTTTTCTTTCGCCACAAATACAAAATAAAGAAAGGAATAAAATCAGCAGTTGCTCACTCCCAGGTGTCATCTGCCTGAATGCCCATCCAAGGGATTCTACCCTCTTTTCAGTTTTGCCTCACCCTGGCCAAGCAAAACTTTAAAACTTTCTGAGATCGGTTTCCCTGGAGAAGCCAACTTCAGCCAAGTAAAATATGCAGGAAGAATTAGTAAGGTTGGAGAGACACTGTGGAGTACAACGTGTTTCAGAATCTCCAAGCTGTAGATGTGCAGTTCTTTCCACTTCATAGCCTGGGTCTATGCACACGAACGTGGAAGCCTGGGCGATACAGCTGTCAGAAGGTGCTAACTATCAAAAGCACCCAGCTGGTACTAAGTCCCTGATAACCGCAATTGGGAAGGAATGATGCTTCCTTGTGAAATGTGTTAATTCTCTTGAAATTTGTTAATTCCACTGCTTACAGAAGTAGTCCTCTTTACGTTGACCATCTGTTTCCTGGCTTTGAGAACGAGCTAAGTTCTTCTCCTCTTCAGCAAATGCCTCGTGGCACTTTTCACCTCCGTGATCCTCACTGTGTAAATTATAGGATTGAACATGGGAGTGAGATTGCAAAGAACACAGTCACCAACTTGTCCACGGGGTAGGAGGCCACAGGACGCGTGTAAGTGAAAACGCAAGGTACGGAAAAGAGGACGACAAAAGCGAAGTGGGAGCCGTGGGGGAGAGGGCTTTGTGCCACCCTTCAGCGCCGCGGGGCTTCAGGGAGCCAAGGATGACCACGTGTGAGACACGCAGCAAGGACAGAAGGAGCAAGCACGTGGCTCCGCTGTTGGCCGCCACCACCATGCCCAGCCGGGAGGTGTCTCTGCAGGCCAGTTTCAACAAGGGAAAGAGGTCGCACATGAAGTGGTCAGTGACGCTGGGACCACAGAAAGGCAGGTGGATCATGAAAAGGATTTGCACAGTGGCAAGCAGGATCGCTCCCATCCAGGCTACCACCACCAAGAGGCAACAGAGGCCCTGCCGCATGATGGTCGCATAGTGCAGGGGCTTGCAGACGGCCCCTTAGCGATCATAGGCCATGACAATGAGGAGGATGATCTCTGAGCCTCCCAGGAAGTGCTCCCCAAAGAGGTGCATCAAACAGCCGCCCAAGGAGATTGTTCTCCTCTGGAAAAGCATGTTGATGAGCATTTTCGGGTGGTGACACAGGTGTAGGAGGCATCTATGAGGGACAGGTAAGTGAGAAAGAAGTACATGGGAGCAGACAGGGTGGAGCTGAGGGAGATGGTGATGACATTGAGCAAATTGGCCAGCACAGTAAATAATAAAGTGAACAAGAAGATAAGGAAGAGCAGTTTCTGCTAGTGTGGATTCTGCGTCTGTCCCAAGAGAATAAATTCAGTAACATTACTGGGAGGTGTGGGCTGATCCATTGAGGAACTGGCACCTCTCACATCCTGAATTACCTGCCAAAAGATAAAGATATGAAGTTGATCATACAAGGTCATAGCTTGAATTTCATAGTAAAGAGACAGGGCGGTCACTGTCTCTGAGTCATGTGGAACACGACTATGACGTCCCTCAGCCTGCTAGTGCTTCGGTGGTTCCTTTTCACTTCCAATGTGCTACTGTCTTCAGATGCCTAATGCTCTCTGTCACCTAAAAAGCACTCATAAAGCATCAGTTATTGGGTAATTTAACAATCAGACACGGGCTATGTACATGAGCTCTGGATTCTCCACTTCCACCACCTCTGGACTTTGTTAAATCCTTCCCTTCCCCCCTTGGGTCTGATCCTTCCTGTGGCTGGGAGCTTATGAGTTACAGCTATGAGACACACTGTGTGAGTTGTAAAGTGCAGTGTAGCGGTAAAGCTTATTCCCTCCCCCAGAATTTACATTTGAAGCCATGATTTTAATTTTTTTTTTTCGGTACTGCGGATCGAACTCAGGACCCTGCACTTGCTAGGAAACACTTATTCCACTGAGCTATATCCCCAGCCGTATGATTTTAAATTTTAAACAAAGAGATGGTGCAGATCTATCTTGCAAGGCATTCTAAGCAAGTAGAGGAGGAAAATGTGTAGATTGATGGGGACCCACCTTCCCCGGCACCTGCAATCCACACATTACTGCAATACACACATTATACTCGTGGCTGTTTCTTCAGTATGCCTAGCATAGCGTCTGGCATCATTTCTTCAATGTGTGGCACCTATTAGATGATAAATAAATGCTTGACAAATTCCCACACTTCCTGCGTCTCCATGAATGCACACACCTCCCTGGCCGTAAACAAAGGAGCTCAAGCACTCTGCTCCTCTCACTCTGTTCAGACACAGCACATACCCACAACATAAGAACCATAAATGAACATTTTAAAGGAAGGGCACATTCCAGTTTAATCATGTTGGCATAGTTTATAGGTTGAGTTTCCAAATATATTATTGGGGAATTTAACTTTCAAGATAATTGCAACCGCAGTAATTACAATATTAATGGTAGTATTACAACGTTATTGTTCATTCTTCAAAATTACATCACACGAACAATTTAACATAGCCTCATTCAGTAAATTCACAGTTTCAATACTGGGTTAAAACATCCTCTTATATGGGCATTTCAATCTATAACAATCTATTAAGTAAAAGAAACCCTTACTTTCAAAGTTATGAAAATAGCAACAATATGGAATACAAGACTGCAAGATCAGATAAAGTACATATAACTTATAGAAAGATTACTTGACACAAATACATCAGTTCACTCATTTAACAACTATTTACTGGACACAATGTTTGCTGCTCTATATAATTATAAAAATGTCTGTGTTAAATGTCCCTCATAATCCTTCTTCTGATATTTTATTACCACACTGCAGGAATTCATCCACCCACAAGAGAACGACACACTGTAATCCTCTGTCTTTGTGCTACCGGCATTCTTCTGTCTTCTCCACAGCGTTCATCGTTCTTGGATAAAAAATATTGCACTATTAATAGAAGGGAAGAAAATTATCCTTATTTAGGGGCATAAATGTTACAAATAAATAGAAACAGAACACGGAACAAAAATATTCTGTTAAAATGCTTCTTTTCTTTTCAAAGTTAAATGGACAAAGGGCTTTGTATTTCATCCAAGATGAATATCTTATACAAATGTGAAAAGAAAGTACAGCAATTTCATTATATTCCCTTATTCTAAGGAAAACTCCCAACCGGTTGTGAAAAGACAAGAGTGTACAGCAAGTAAGAATAAGACAACATGAGTGATTTACAAAGAACTTTAAAGGAATGAAAAGCACTTTGCCTCTTTGACCTCACAATACATTTTAAAAGAAAATATTTTTAAAAAGAAAAATTACTATGCAAAAGTATGTTAAATGCGATTTTGCAATGGCTGAGAAAAGTTATAAACTGTGTGCAGTGTCCAAAATTAGGAAGTAAACTATATAATAACAGATCTTATTATTTCTAATAGTGTACATGTAAATTTAACAGAGATTTCTCAAATTTTTCAATACTATAGAAAATTCTTTTGTTGTAATATTAAATGGGAAAATCTTGGAATGCAAATTTTAATATTGAGTATGATTCTAATTTAAATATATTTTAATAGTTGACAGGAGAACTTCAAATACTTTAACATCTGAGTTTATGGAATTATAATAGATTCTGTGCTTCTCAGAGTTCAACATCCTAAAGAAAGACTGAAGCTTAGGTCAGTGGCTATGAGGGGTGGTTATATGATTTTTCAGGTTCATTTAAACATGAGATTCTGTCTTCATGACTTCCTTTAAAAATATCTCACCTAGCAACTTTTCTGACATAGCTCCATGGCCAGGCTCCCAGGAGCTGTTAGTTCATGAATAAATAAATGAAAGTTGTAAGATTAAAAATGTCAAGCATCTCAATTCCAGCCAGCCTTTGCTGATTTATAAATGGCACCACCAGAGGACCCACTCTCTGGAGCCTTACCACTGCCGCATGTCCTGTTCATAGGCAAATTCTGAATTTTCCTAGCTGCGGCTAATTAGACCTCAGGGGTATTTTACTGGCAGAACTTGCCAACAGACCAATTACTTCATCTTACTCAACTGAACATAAGACTGGACCTTTTATGACATTCACCTTTAATTGTTAACTTTTTCCTTAAATTCACACAAAGACAAATCATTGTGTGAAGAGGAAGCAAAACAGTCCTCTCCTAATGAATTTGGATATTTAATAACAAATGTCACGCCCTTTAGTCAGCAAAGCAATGCTTCTCAAGGCAAGAAAATGCTCAAACACAGAGCTTATATTGTCTTAGTCCGATCCAAAACTTGTCAGCCTGGCGTGGTGGCACATGGCTGTAATCCCAGCACTTGGGAAGCTGAGGCAGGAGACTCATTGTGAGTTCAAGGCCAGCCTGGGTGACAAAGTGAGCTCAAGGCCAGCCTGAACTGCATAGCCAGACCCTGTCTCAAAAAGACAAAAAATTTTGTCATGCCAGGAAAACATCTCCTAAGTTGTACAAAAAGTGAATTAGAGATGCATTTGATTGCTGATTTAGTGCAGATAATTTCTCAAAACTCTTCTAATTTAACATTTCCTAATTGAAATAAAACTGAATATTACAACATATATTTCACAAGTGAAAAGGGGCTCAAGAGCTGAAAGAGGAGTAGGGAGGGGAAAGAGATGCAAAAGAGCTAAAATGCATTATGTACATGCACCAGGCTGCCATGACAAAAGCAAGCTTAAGTACCAAGAGCACACGCTAATAACAATTTTAAAAAACCTAAGAAGAATCACAGAACTGTATGCCTTGTAAAAGACCTAGTAAAATGCTTGCAGACACAAGATGAGCTATCTAAGATCCTGGAATGAGCCCCTATTTCGCTGACCTGGAAGCTGACCATGGTTCTATAATTCTAATGTATCTGCTAAGTATTGTTACATCACAGGGCTGACTTCTTCACAAAACATATGGTAGTCATCGAGGGGAGGTTGGATCTTTCTGTATGTTATATTTATAATGTGGAAATACGCTACATCTTTTTAGGATACAAAAGTTATCCACAAGAAAGTTTTGCAATTAAGGTAAGTTGTTTAGCAGAGAAATCATTTTTTGTTCAAATGTGGAGTAATTATTTTTTCTTTCATTATACCATATCAACCATCTCCTTTTTCTTTTCCTCTTTTTTAAAATTTTTCTTACTCTGTGTTTAGAGTACAAGATGATCACATTCACTGTAGGGAACTGATACGTTTACACAGTATATCTCAGCTTTTATTTCCCCTGCCACTTCACTCTTTTCTCTTTTTGCCAGTGTCAGATCCATTTATTTATAAGTCCTTATAAAGTTAACTATCATGTATACAGATTCACAACCAGACTAATAGGCCAAAGTAACATATAAAACACATAAGACAATTGTGTTAAATCAAGGTGCACTTTTGGATCCATTGCCCATGATGAATTACATTAACTTTTTTCTCTCATGTTTTTCTTTTATCTGTCTTTCACTTTGAACTTTACTTGTATTGAGTGTCTCCTATAAGAGAAACCATGCAATATTTAAGTTTCTATGTCGAATTTGCTTCACTTAACATTATGATCTCAAGGTGCATCTGTTTTCTTAGAAATGATTCAATTTAATCCTTTATGACAGAGTAGTGTTCTCTTGTATATACATAGCACATTTTCTTTATTCACTCTTCTGTTGATGGACAAATAGACTGCTTCCAAGATTCAGCTATTATGAATTATGCTGCTGTCTTGGTTACTTTACTCTCATTGCTGAGACAAAATACTCAACGCCCAAAATGAAGGAAGGAAAGGTTTATTTAGCTTATAGTTCATGGAGGTCTCAGTCCATACTTGGCTGGTCCCGAGGCAGAATGGTACATGGCAGAGGGCAAACTGTCCATGGCAGCAGAGCACAGCAAAAACAACCAGCAAAAAAGGTAGGAATGACTGCAAGCAGCCTCTTTTTCTCCCTTACCTTGTAAACAGCTACCCCGACCCAGGACATGTAGCTCTCACACAAGGTACATGCCCTCCTCTTCCACAGGCTCAGGATGTGTACAAAGTAAGCACCCTGGCTTCCTGCTTAATCACTCAGCCAAACCTCTAGACTCCCCAAGTTGACACAATGTATCAACCATAACAGCTGCTATAATCACAGGTATGCATACACTAATCAATATGGTATGAGGTCTTTCACTC
>PVLD010023662.1:0-26969 GCA_004027595.1 Dinomys branickii | reverse complement strand
GACTCTATTACACTGCTGGTGGGAATGCAGACTGGTGCAACCACTGTGGAGAGCCATTTGGAGATTTCTCAGCAAACTAGGTCTAGAGGTTCCATTCAAACCAGCTATTCCTCTTCTGGGTATTTTCCCAGAAGATCTGAAAACATCATATCACTCTGATATATGTGCACCCATGTTTATAGCAGCGCAATTTGTAATAACTAAAATGTGGAAGCAACCCAAGTGTCCATCCACAGAAGACTGGATTAAAAAACTGATAGCATTTTTATATAACGGAATATTATTCAGCTATAAAGAAAGACAGTTTTGGGGACTTTGTAGGCAAGTGGTCAAAACTGGAGTCCATACTCGTAAGTGAAATAAATCAGCGGTACATGTGCAGGCAACGTATTGTATCACTGGTGTAAGAACCCGAGGGTGAGAATATAAACTAAGAGACATGAAGGAAATCTGTTCAAAAACAAAGAACAGATGAGATGAGGGAAAGGAGAAAAGAAAGAGACAAAAATGTAGGAATGTATATATGAATATACATATATTCAGGAGGCCTAACATGGTTCTACTATTGTATTATATCACTTAATGCTAAGGAATAATTGATGATGGTTTATTTGATCAATCTTGTATGTCTGTATGTGTTATCCTGAACACACATTTCGAAGATATCAATATGCAAAGCAGCAACTATTGGTGGTTTTTTTTTTTGTCTTTGGTTTTTTGTTTTTTGTGTTTTTCTATTGTTGAGAGGATTAATTGTCTGACTAATTTTGCATGTCTGTATCTGGGTTCATATATATACACTTCGAAGATATCAATAGGTAAAACAACAACCACTGTTGAGTCCATGTCACCTTGTCAGTAGATCAGTTTTGATTGTACTATTTTTATGCTAATTTGTATCTGTGTGTTAATGTTTTTGTGCTTTTATTTTTCTAAAAAAAAAAAAACCAAAGAAAAAAGACAGGTTTCCCAAGGAAGGAGAAATTCTTGAAGAGTGCAACATGATGGAAACCCTGCCTGAATTCCATGCCTTCTGGCTTGTCCTACAGATAGCAGACTTTACAGCCCTCACAGTTATTGCATCCGTCTCCCTAAGAGAAATCTCTCACTGTATATATATATATATATATATATATATATATATATATACACACACACACACCTATATATAGATACGTATCTCCTGTTGATCTGTCTCCCTGGATACCTATGAACACAGCATCAAAGTGCTCAGATAACGAGTGGCAGAGAGTAACAGACAGCAGCAAGATAAAGTACAGCCCTGTGTTGCTCAATGATGGGGATGAGTCTGGAGAAATGTACCATGAGGTGGCTTCACTGTTGTGTGAGTGTCAGAGAATGTACTTACACGAGGTAAGATGGCGACATATCTTCATGGGACCATGTCACACACATTCTTTTGTTGACAGCTGTCATTCTGTGGCTCATGATTGTGCTTATCAGGAGAGCAGAGTTTCCAGTGGAAGCTGAGAATGAGAAGAATACCTCAGTGACATCTCTGGGCTAGTGGTTTGGCTTCTGCCTCAAACCTTGACATCCTTCTTTTTCCTTTACATCCCTATTAAGAATGACCTGGAAGGATAGGCATTGTGGTGCACCCCTGTGATCCCAGAGATCAGAAGGCTGAGGCAGGATGATCTCTGCAAGTTTGAGGGCAGCCTGGGGTATATAGTGAATTCAAGTCCAGCCTGAACTGCATAGCTACATCTCGTCTCAAAAAAAAAAAAAAAAAAAAAAAAGACAGGAGAGAGTCAGGTGTGGGAGGCTGGGGCAGAAGTTCCTGACTACATAGTTTAAGGTCAGACTGAACTTCATAATAAGACCCTATCTCAACATCACCAGAAAATAAAGAAGTTCCTGAAGCCCAGTTTTGAGGCAGAGTCATGCTATGCAGTTCAGTGTGATCTTGAACTCACTATGTAGCCCATACCACTTTTTCTTCTGGCAAATACATCTTTCCCTTTTGAGTCTCAGTAAAGCTCTTCTAACTCAGAGTTAGGGCCGCCTTGTTTACAGTCCTAGTACCTGCCTTTGTCTGTAATTCTGTGTTTGAATGTTTACCTTCTCAACTGTGAGTAAAATAAGAACTATGCCTTTAAAAAACTTTTTTTAACTTTAAAAATTAAAAAAAACTGACAAAACAACAGTGTAGACAAAATCAAAACAACACAAAAACAATACATGACCTCAAAACAAAATGATAGGAATTAACAATGGTTGCTATATTACATACTGTTATCGTCAGTGAAGTTGCTCAGTCCACCAGACGCAGGAATGTAAGACTGATCAAATATTCAAAGATAGTGACAAGTAATTAAAAAAAAATGGAAATGATGCAGTTTCACCATACAAAATGGTAGGAGTTCAACAATGGTTCTTATATTGCATATTGTTATTTTCAGATCAGAGAGCTGGGGATATAGCTCAGTGGAATAAGCACCTGCCTGGCAAGCATAAGATCCTGAGTTCGATCCCCAGTACTGCAAAAAAAGAGAGACTATTTTCAGATCAGTCATTCTGATTACCACATTCAAAATTGGTCAAGAAAAAACAAAATTTTGACCACTGACTCTTCCTTTCAATAAAACACAGACATCAGCAATACACCTATTCTAGCTATCCTTGTGTATACATATAAATTTTGTTTTTCAGTTTAAAGATAAAAGAAAAAAAACCCAAAATAACAAAAACAAATGCATAAACAAAACAGCATAGGGAACAATAAAAATGATACAGAATTTCAAAACATCATGATAGTATATTAACAATGGTTGTTGTATTACATAATGTCATCTTTAAAATGGTTGCACATATAACCAGATATAGGCATGCAAGACTGATCAAATAATTACACATTACCAGTGCCTTTCAATAAACCAACAGATATTAGTAGTACAATTATCCTAGCTATCCTGTGTCTACATATACATATTTTTTCCCTCTTTCTTCTTTCTTTTTCCTCTCTCCTCCTTCATCCTAGTTGCTCCTTCTTATATGAGCAGTTTCTTTTCCCTTTCACAATACCTATTGTACCTTTCAGATTTTATTTACTCTTTCAGATTCTTATAGTAGGGAAGAAATATGATGTTTACCCATGTAATCTGATTTATTTCACTAATGGGTATGGTCTCTAGTTGCATCCATTTACCCATAAAAGCCTCTAATTTATCTTTCTTTATACCTGAGTAATAAAAAAATACCATATCTTTTTTTATCCATTCCTCTGTTGATGTACATTTGAGTTGTTTCCAAAATTTAGCTATTACAAATTGCACTGCTATAAACATGGGTACACATATATCGCTGTGGTATGATGTTTTCAGTTCTTCTGGAAAAATACCCAAGAGGGGAATAGCTGGGTTGAATGGGACTTCTAATCCTAGTTTACTGAGGAATCTGCAGACTGATTTCCACAGTGGTTGCACCAGTATACACTCTCACCAACAGTGGAGAAGAGTGCCTTTTCCCCCACAGCCCCTTCAGCATTTGTTACGGGTTGATTTCTTGATGATAGCGAGTTCAAAGTCAGCCTAAAGTACATAAAGAAACCCTAGCTCAAACACACACACACACACACACACACACACACACAACTCCTCTTCAATCTTTTTTTAGGGTACTGTAATTATCACTGTATAGATCTTTTACTTCTTTTATTAGAGTAATTCCTAAGTATTTCAATTTTTTGGATGCTATTGTGAAAGGTATGGTTTCCTTTATTTCTCTCTCAGTATGTTTGTTGTTTGTGTATAGGAATGCTACTGATTTTTGAGTGTTGACTTGGTATCCAGCTATGCTACTGAATTTGTTGATTAATTCTAGGAATCTTTAGGTGGAGTTTTTGGGGTCTTCTATGTAGAGTATCATGTCATCTGCATAAAGACAATTTCACTTCTTCCTTTCTTACCTTTATTCCTTTTATTTCTCTCTTTTGTCTAATTGCTCTGGCTAGTGTCTCTAGAACTGTGGTGAATAGGAGTGGTGACAGTGGACATCCTTGTCTTGCTCCTGATTTTAAAGTGAAAGCTGTCAGTCCGTTTAGTATGATGTTGGCTATTGGTTTGTCATAGATGGCTTTTATCAGATTAAGGTAAAGTCCATCTATGTCAATTTTCCATAGGATTTTTATCATGAATGAGTGTTGGACTTTATCAAAAGCTTTTTCTGCATTTATCGAGATGATCATGTGATTCTTGTCTTTAGCTCTGTTGATATGGCATATTATATTGATTGATTTGCATATATTGAACCATCCCTGTATTCCTGAGATGAAGCCCACTTGGTTGTAGTGTATTATCTTCTTGATGATTTGCTGGATTCTATTAGCTAGAATTTTTGCATCTATTTTCATTATGGAGAGTGGCCTATAGTTCTCTTTTTTGGTTAGTTCTTTTTCTGGTTTTGGTATCAGGATAATACTTGCCTCCAGGAATGAGTTTGGGAGAATTGCTTTCCTTTTTATTTCTTTAAAGAGTTTGAGAAGAATTGGTATTAAATCTTCTCTAAATTTCTTGTAGAATTCAGCTGTGAATCTATCAGGAGCTGGGCTTTTTTTTTGTTGGTAAGGTTTTTTTTTATTATTACATTTTCAATTTCATTGGCTGATATTGGGTTATTCAAGATTTTTATATCTTCTTGATTCAGCTTTGGTAATTCATATGTATCTAGGAATCTGTCCATTTCTTCTGTGGTTTCCATCTGATGAAAGTAAAGATTTTCAAAGTAAGTACTGATGATTTGAATTTCTATAGGATATATAGTGATATCACCCCTTTCATTCCTTATTGCATGGATTTGAGTTTTTTCTTTCTTTCTTTTTTTTTTTTTGATAAGGTTGGCTAGGGGTTTGTTAGTTTTGTTTATTTTTTCAAAGAACCAACTCTTTAATTCATTAATTCTTTGTATTGTTTTCTTAGTTTCAATTGTGTTAATTTCTGCTTGGATCTTTATAACTTCCTCTCTTCTTCAGGCTTTGGGATTAATTTGCTCTTTTTTTCTAGAAGTTTGAAGGGTAACATAAAGTTGTTTATTTGTGTTCATTCTGTTTTCCTGATGTGGGAATTTACTGCTATGAATTTCCCTCTGAGGACTGCTTTCATTGCATCCCACAAGTTCTGGTAGTTTATATCTGCATTTTCATTTGATTGTAAATAGTGTTCAATTTCTACTCGAATTTCTTCTGTGACCTATTGGTTGTTCAGGAGGATGTTATTTAATTTCCATGTGTTTATGGAATTTTTGCAATTTCTTTTATCATTTATTTCCCATTTCATTGCATTATGGTCTGATGATATGTATGGGATAATTTCAATTCCTTTGCATTTACTTAAGCATGTTGTATGTGCTAGCATGTGTTCTATTTTAGAGAACATCCCATATGCAGCTGAGAAGAATGTGTATTCTAATGTTTTTGGGTGGAATACTCTGTAAAGGTCTACCATGTCCATTTGTTCAGACATTTGGTTTAGTTCTGTTGTTTCTTTGCTGATTTTTTGTTTAGTTGATCTATCTCTTTGTGATAATGGGGTGTTAAAATTGCATGTTACAATTCTGTTATTACTTATTTGATTTTTCATGTCTGTTAAAATTTGCCTTATATAATTGGGTGCTCCTACATTTGGTGCACATACATTTATGATTGTTATCTCCTTCTCTTGCAGTTTTCTCTTAACAAGAATATAGTGACTTCTTTATCTCTTTTGGTCATTATTGGTTTCAGTTTTACAGGTCTGCAAACAGGATAGCTACTCCTGCTTTTTTCTGGGTTCCTGTCACATGGAGTATTGTTTTCCATCCTTTAACTTTCAGTCTGTGGATTTCCTTTTACATTAAATGTGTTTCCTGTGTACAACATATTGTTGGATTTTGTTTCTTGATCCACTCTGCCAGTCTGTTTCTTTTGATTGGTGAATTGAGGACATTTACATTAATGGTTATTACTGATATATATTTATATATCTATATATATCTTTGTCATGTTATTTTCCCATTATTGGCTCTCTATTTTCCCTTCTCTGTTTAATTGCTTACCTTGCTTGGTAGTTCTTTTCTAGAGTTGGTCTTGAGACCGTGGTCATTTTTTTCTCTTTGAGAATATCTTTCAGTACTCTTTTTAGGATTGGTTTGGCACTCATGAATTTAGAAGTATGCATTTTAATCTTAATATTATATGCATATAGGATAAGTTGGGTCAAACAGAATGTACTCTGTATGTGTTTGACGGATGAATGAATGAGTTGGGCAAGACCGTATAAATATATGAGAAAGCAGGATTTAAACTCAAGAATTTGTCACTCTGATGCCCAGTCTTCTTTCATACACAATGTGATCCAGTTTGTTAGGAATGCTGCAGACAGAATCCACCAGCTAGAAAGAAGGATTTTCTTACCCGTAGAAAGGACAAATACTAGAAAATAGAAAAGAATACAATATACCAATTCTTGTTTTGTTTTTATAACTATAGATTGTTGTATATTGTATACTGTTTTGTTTTTGTTTGTTACCCAGTATTTCCTGATTATTGACAATACACCCAAAAGACTTATCTCAAATATAGGAAGATTTAGAATTTTGATTTGCCACAAGCAAAATAAGTATTTTAGAAGTCCCTCTTTGCTTCAAAGTGAAATCCAGTTTGGAAAGCTTCCAGGTTTATCCTTAGTCAATTTATTCTCAAAGCTTGATAACATAAAAAGCTTGAGTGAGCAACTGGCCATATGGTTTGATTTTGGTGTCACATACGGGAGCTGTTCTATTTCTTAAATTACCCTGCAGTAGAGAGAGTATCCTTACTTCTAATTATGGACTTCTACATTTAGACACTAATTCCTTTAACTTAAGATAAATCCTCCATTATGTCCAGTGGCCTCTCCAGTCTGTATCTGTATATCATGTGCTCGCCCCACTACACCTAGTAACTGTTCCTGCCCTACCATCACCTCCCACACAACATTTCCAAACAGAATTCTCTTGCTCTAGACCTATTTCTCCTTCTGAGCTTCTCATTCCAGTGAATGGTTTGATCAGTAGCCAAAGATCCCAAGCTAGAAACCCAAGCCTTTCTATCACCCACAGCCAAACTTGCCAGTCTTGTGTCTTTATTATGAGCATTTCTTGCATCTGTCTCATAGTCTGTGACCATCACCATACCATAGATCAGACCTTTGCTTAGCTCTCACTGTATGACTGGGAAGGGAGGGCTACTTTGGTCCCTTCTTATCTCCCATCCAAGTACTAACCAGGCCCGACCCTGCTTAGCTTCCGAGATCAGACGAGATCGGGCGCGTTCAGGGTGGTATGGCCGTAGACTGGTCCCTTCTTATCATGTAGTCAGGGTGGCCTCTTTCAGAACTCTTAGGCCGTGGACATTCATTGTCCTTGAGATAAAGTGCAGTTCCCACATTATAGTAGGTCTTCATTTTCTCAGCCTTGCTCATCTCTCCAACACTCATCTTCCTCTCCCCACTCCATCCCCACAAATTCCATACAGCCCAAACCTTATTGTTTTTCCCAGTCTTCTTGTGCTTTCTGCACTGCCTGTATCTTTCCCCAGGTTGTTCCTCTTATCTGTGAAGTCCTTTACCCACTTCACTGGCTGCTTTTGACATTTTCTCTGAGACTTAGCACCATCACCAAAGTCCTCTCTAAATGTTTCTGGATATTTCTTATTAAATTATTCCACCTGTGAGCTTCCTAAGTCTCTTGTTAGCTGTATGGTGGTATTTATCCTATGGTATTGTCTCCTAATTTTAGTTCTGTGTCTTTCTAATCAGATTTAATTTTTTTTTTATGACAAAGACTATTTTATGTGTCTTTGAAACCCAAGTACTTACAAGAGAGCTAAAATTTTGTTGGCATTGAGTAAATTTTGGTTGAATAAAGGGAAAAGGTTGAATGACATTTAATGGTTGGTTGAAGAAGGTTATAAAATATTTTATTTTATTTTTAATTTTTAAAAATGAGAAAAGAATTGAAATGGGGCCTTTCTGTATTTCAAGGTGGTCTTAAACTTGCTATGTAGCCCAGGCTGGCCTCAAACTCACAGTCCTCATGCCTCATTCTCCCATGAGTTGGAATTACAGGCAGGCATCACTATATCTAGCTCTGAAAAAACACTTCAGCTTCTTCAGCAATTAAAAGTTAGTTTCATCATTTTTCATTGTGGTAAACTACATGTAACATAATATTTACCTTTTAAATCATAGTGTACAGTGCAGTGCCACTAAATACACTCAAAATTGTACTGTTCTAGCATTACTGCTAATCCTTTCCAGAACTTTTTCATTATCCCAAACAAAAGCTTGGTATCCATGAAACAGTACTTCTCCATTCCTGCTTCTCCTTGGTACCTGGTAATCTTTAGTTTTCTGTGTCTATAAATTTGCCTATTTTAAGTAACTCATATAAGTGAGATCATAAGTTATTAGTCCTTCTGTGTCTGATCTATTTCACTTAGCTTAATATTTTCTTGGTTGATCCAGGTTACACAGCATATACAAGCATTTCATTCCTTTTTGAGCCTAAATTATGTTTCATTGTATGTGTATACTACAGTTTGTTTACCTATCAATCTGTGGTAGGAGGCTTTGTTTTTTTCCCACCTTTTGGCTCTTGGAAATAATGCTGTTGTGAACATTGCTGTATAAGTATTGGATTAAGTCTTTGCTTTCAATTCTTTTGTGTCTGTGGCAGTGGAATTGCTGGGTCATGTGATAATTCTATGCTTACTTTTTGATGAACCACTGTGCTGATTTCCAGAATAGCTTTACCATTTTATGCTCCCCTCAGCCATTGCACAAGAATTCCAATCTCTCCACATCTTTACCAACACTTATGTCTCTCTCTTTCCTTCTCTTTTTTGTATAATGCTATTCTTTTGGACATGCAGTGGTACCTTCTGTGGTTTCAAAGTGTGTTTCCCTAATGGTTACTGGTGTTCAGCACTTTTTATTTTTGGCTAATCATGAATTTTCTTTGGAGTAACATCTATTTACATTTTTTGCTTAGGTTTTTGTTGTAGAATTATAAAAATTCTTTTTAATATTCTGGATATTAATCCTGTATTAGACAGATGTTTTATATACATTTTCTTCCTTTTTATAGGTTGCATTTTACTCTCTTGATAGTTTCTTTTTATATGCAAACATTTAAGAATTTTGATGAGATCTAATGTTTCTTTTTATTTTTCTTTCTTTTTTGGGTTGGCTGTGCCATTGGTGTAACATCCGAAGAACCACTGCCAAATCCAGTGCCATGAAGATTTCCCTTATTTTCCTCTAAGAGTTTTATAGGTTTAGTTCCCATATTTAGGTATTTCATTTATTTTAAGTTAATTTTTACATAAGATTTAAGATAAGTTTGGAATTTCATTTTTTGCCTCTGGACATTCATTTTTTCCAGTACCATTTCTTGAAAAACTTTTCCTTTCTTCATTGAATGATCTTGGCACTACTATCGAAAATAATTTGACCACATATGTAAGGGTGTATTTCTGTGGTTTCTACTCTGTTCCCATGGTCAATGTCTCCTTTATGCCAGTACCAGACTGTTTTGATTACTGTGGCCTTGTCGTAAGCTTTGCAATTACAAACTGTGAATTCTCCAGTTTCATTTCTTTTTCAAGATTGTTTTGATTCCTTAGAGTCCTTTAAGATTTCATTTGAATTTTAGAAGCATTTTTCTATTTATGTAAAACATTGAAATTTTGAAAGAGATAGCAGTGAATCTGTAGATTGCTTTATGTAATATTGTCCTTTTAACAATACTAGGTCTTCCAATCCATGAACATCAGATGGCTTTCCATTTTCTTTGTCTTTAATTTCAGCAACATTTTCAAGTTTGATTTTGTTTTAGTTTTATATGGTACTGGGAATTGAACCCAAGGTCTTCACACCAAAGTATATCCTCAGTCCTTTAAATGCTTCCCTCTCTCTCTCACTGAGATTCTGAGACAGTCTCACTAAGTCACTAAATTGCTCAGGCTGTTCTCAAACATGAGATCTTGCTGCTCGACCTCCTAGAGTACTGAAATTGCAGGTATGTGCTGTTAGACCCATCACTTTTACAGTTTTAAGTGTACAAATCTTTCACTTAATTTTACTTTAAGCATTTCTCCTTTTGATGCTATCATAAATGGAATGAACTCCTTAACCCTACCCTCCATTTCATTTTTTGAAGACAGGGTCTTGATATGTAATCCAAGCTGGTCTTGAACTCATGATGTAGCCCTTGCTGCCCTCAAGCTCACAGTAATCCTCTTGCCTCAGTTAGTCCCCTTTTAATATTATTTATTGCTAAAACACAACTCATTTTTTAGTGATTTTATATTCTGCAAGTTTTCTGAATTTGTTTATTCATTGTAACAGTGTGCAGTGTGTGTGTCTGTGCAATATTTAGGGCTTCTTACATGTAAGTGTCATCTGCAAACACAGCCGGTTATATTTCTACCTTGTCAATCAGTTAAGTCGTTGCCTTTTGTTTCTTTTTCTTGCCCAGTTGTTCCGGTTAAAACTTACAATACCATTCGTTGGGAATAGAAGTAGCAAAAGCAGACATTCTTTTTTTTTTTTTTTTTTTTTTGGTGGTACTGGGGGTTGAACTCAGGACCCTGCGCTTGCTAGGCAAGCGCTTATTCCACTGAGCTACATCCCCAGCCCCAAAAGTAGACATTCTTATGTTATCCCTGAACTTAGAGGAAACTGTTTGTCTTTTAGCACTGAGTATAGCATTAGCTGTGTTGTTTGTTTGTTTGTTTAATCCAAAGCCTTTATCATGTTGAGGAAGTTTCTATTTTTGGCTTATTGATTATTTTTATCATGAAAAATATGTTGAATTTTTCAAATGCTTTCTGTTTTAATTAAGGTCATGCATTTTGTTTCTCTTCATCCTAATAAGATGGTGCATTACTTTATTGATTTTTACATATTTGAACCATCTTGAGAATAAAATCCATTTGGTCATTCTTATGGGCTATATCTGGCTGTCCTCCCAAAGCCTCATGCAGTTGTAGGTGGGGCTTTTCAGAAGTGGTTGGGTCTAGAGTGTGTGATGAAGGGCTGGGAGATAGCTCAGCCACACAAGCGCCTGCCTGGCAAGCACAAGGTCCTGAGTTCCATTTTACATACCAAAAAAACAAAGTAAAACTGTTTGAGTTTGATACCTGGTTTGTGGGGTTGGGGGCTTGGGGTTGAGGTGGGGCAGGGCTGGGATAGAGTGTGTGATGTTTGAATTGATTCATATGCAATGCTAGGATTAAGGGTGTGGGTGTTATTTGCCCTAAAGGTGGGTAGCCTGGATACAATATAAAGGACAGAAAGAGGCTTGCTGTGAGTGATGTGTAGTTGGTTGCTGACTTGCTGCTTTTGTTGTCTTGTGCTGGCCGTGAACTGTTTCTTCTCTGTGTTGCCCCTCTGCCAGGCCACTCTGCCTTGGAGCCAACCAATTATGGACTCAAACCTCTACAAACAGTGAGCTACATATAAGTAAACCTTTCCTCCTTTAACTTTGGGTATTGTGTATTTTGTCTCAGTAATGAGGAAAAATAACTAGGACAATCATGGTGTATAACTTTTTATATGGTGCTGTATTTGGTTTGCCAGTAGTTTGCTGAAGATTTTTTGCCCATTAATATTCATAAAGGATATTGGTCTGCAGTTTTCTTTTCTTATAATATTTCTGTCTGACTTTGATAGTATGGTAATGCTGGTCTCATAAGTTAGGAAACATTCTTTCCTCTTCAATTTTTTTTAGAAGGATTGCTATTTTTGTTGTTGCCTTGTTGTTTTGGTTTGGTTTGGTTTTTGTTTTTTTGAGACAAGGTCTTATGTAGAACTTGAACTCACTGTGATCCTCCTGCCTTAGCCTCTGCTGGGCTTATACATGTAAACCATTATGTCTGGTTAGATTGATGCTAATTCTCAAGAATTTGGTAGAATATACTAGTGGAGCCATCTGATTCTGAGATGTTTTAACTACTGATTCAGTCTCCTTACTAGTTAAATGTCTATTTAGATTCTCTATTTCTTCTTAAATCAAACTGTGTATTTCTAGGAATTTGTCCACTTGATCTAAGTGATCCAATGTGTACTGACATATAATTCTTCATAGTCTTTTTTCCTAATCCCTCTTATTTCTATAAAATTGGTAGCAGTGTCTCCACCTTCATTTTTGATTTTAGTAATTTGCTTCTTCTCTTTTGCTTTCTTAGTCAATTTAAATAAAGGAGTATCTACTATGTTGACCTTTTCAAAGAATAAACTTCTGGTTTTGTTGGTTTTTCCATCATTCTTCTATTTTCTGTTTTACTCATCTCTAATCTTAATATTGCCTTCTTCAAAAATTTGGCTTAATTTGACTTTTCTAGTTTCTTAAGGAGTGAAGTTAGGCTATTTATTTGAGATCTCTCTTTTAAAAAAAATGTATTTTCAGCTATGTAGTTCCCCCAGCATTGTTTTGTAGCCTGCCATAACTTTTGGCTTATCGTGTTTTTGTTTTTGTTTGTCTTAGGTACTTTATAATTTTTTTGGGTTTTTGGGGGAGCTGTTGAGTGATTGAAAGTGTATTGTTTAATTCTCATGCTTAAAAAATTTCCAGTTTTCTTTTTGTTATTAATTTTTATTTTCATTCTACTGTGATCAGAAGATATTTTGCCTGATTGCAATCTTACAAAATTTGGTTTTTGTTTTCTGCCATAGAGACTGGGCTTTTCTATGTTTCTAGTTGGAACTCAAACTCATGATCCTCTGCCTCTGCCTCTTGAGTAGCTGGGATTACTGGTTTGTACCTTAGCACATGAATCAACCTTAGGAAATTTGATAACTGTTTTGCTGCCTAAAATATGATCTATGGCAGAGAATGTCCCAAATGAACTTGAGAAAATTGTGTATTTTGCTGTTGTTAGATGAAGTCTTTTGTAAGGGTCTTTTAGATCTAGTAGTCTTATACTATTGTTAAGGCTCTTTATTGGAGCCTTTATAAATAAGGTTCTTATTTATTTTACCTTTATTGATCTTCTGTCTGTTCTATACATTATTGAAAGGTAGTATTGTAGCCTCCATCTACATTTTCTGGTGGGGAAGGGTCTCGCTATTTACTTCAGGCTGGTCTTGAACTCACTATGGAGTCCAAGCTGGTCTTGAACTTGAAGTGATCCTCTTGCCTCGGCTTTCCAAGTGCTGGGATTGCAAGTGTGTACCACTACAACTAGTCTTCAGAATATTGTTGTAAGTCTGTCTAGTTCTCCCTTCAGTTCTGTCAGTTTGCTTTATGTTTTGTGGCTGTGGTTTCTGATTCTTATATCTTCTTGATATGTAACTTTCATGAGTATATAATCTCTTTGTTTGTCTTTTGTAGTAGTGTTTGATTTATCGTATATTTTGTCTGTCTGAGCCTCCCTGGTCTCTTTTGATTATTGTCTGCATGGAATATTTTCTTCTACCTTTTCACCTACAAGCCATTTGTGTCTTTAGGTCTAAAATTATTCTCTGGTAGACAGCATACAGATGAATCATGTTTTCAAAATCATTCTTTTAATCTGTGCTTTTGATTGTACAGTTTAATCCATTTGCATTTAAACTAATTACTGGTAAGGACTTTTGTCATTCTGCTGTTTTCTGTATGTCCTAGACCTTTTTTTGTTTCTCATTATTTTCATTCCACACATATTTTGTATTTACTTTGTTTTTGAAGTGACGTGTTATGACTCATTTCTCATTTCCTTTTTAATATATTCTGTAGATATATCTTTGTGGCTACTATAGTGGTTACATATAACATCCTAAATTATAACCATCTAATTCTAATTGAGGTCAATTTAGCTTCAGCTGCTCACAAAAACCCAACTCCTATTCAACTCTGTCCTCTCCCTTCCCCTTACTTATTGGTGTCATAGATCACATTTTCATTTATTCTGTGTCCATATTAGTTTCCTAAGCCTCAGTTACAAAATAACAGAAATTGGGTGGCTTAAACAGGAGAAACTTACTGTCTCATGGTTTGGCAGCTAAAAGTTCCAGATCAACAAGGCTTTAAGGTTGCTTCCTTCTGAGGCTGTGAGAGAATATGTTGCATGATTGCCCAGCAACCCTTGGTGTCTTTGGCTTGTAGAAACATTACCATGATACTGCATCCACCTTGTCCTGACCCTTGTGTGTGGTTCTTTCAGCACAGCAGTCTCCGAACTTTCTCCTTTTCTTAGGACATGAGTCATATTGGAGTTGGGGCTGCCTTACTCCATTTGGACCTCACCTCAACTAATTGTATCTGCAATGACTTGAAGCCCTAATCGGGTCAAATTTTGAGGTATTCAGGGTTAGAGCTTTAATGTATGAACTTTGAGAGGACACAATTCAACCCAAAACAATATCCAATAAAATAGCTTTATAATAATTTGTAATGGATTTGTCTTTTAAATCCTTCACCAGGTTTTTTGTTTGTTTGTTTGTTTGTTTTTTTTGGTTTTCTTTTTTTTTTGGTGCTGCTGGGATTGAACCTAGGGCCTCATGTGCCAGGCAAGAGCTGTATCAGAGCTAAACCCTCAGTCTATACCAGAGACCTTTGTTCTTCAGTTTCTGTATAGCATCCTTTAATTTCAACCCCAACTCCCTTTAATAATTCTTTATTTTTGGGACAGGGCCTCAATATGCAGTTCAGGTTGGCTTTGAATTCACTACAGAGCGTAGCTGGCCTTGAACTCATGGTAATCCTTCTGCTTCAGCCTCCTGCATGCTGGGATTCAAACATCCACCACTGTATCTGGCCTCTTTAAAAATTCTTGTAATGAATTCTGGCAGCTTTTGTTTATTTGGTAATGTCCTAGTTTTTTCCTCTTTTTTGAGAAAGTTTTGCCAGATATAGAATTCTTGGTTGGCAGTTTTTATTTTTCACTGATTTAAATGTCATCCCATATCCTTCATGCTGCCAAGATTTCTGGTAGGAAATTTGATGAGAGTCCTATTGAAGACTTACCTTATGCATGTGTGGAACTTCTTCTCTCATGCTGCTTTTCAACATTCTTTATTTGTCTTGGTCTTTTGCAAGCTTGGATATGTGTCTGGATGTGATTCTTTTTGAGTTTATCACACTTAGAATTCCTTTGGTTTTTTGGAGTTGTTGATACATGTCTTTCACAAAATACATCACAGTTAGCTCATAATTTTTGAAGAATTTTTCATTCTTCTCCTTTTAACAGAACTTTAAATATTTTTGCAGTATGTGTAATGGAACCTATGGCCTCACATATACTGGGTAGGCAAGGGCTCCACCACTGAGCTATGCCCCTTCCTTTGAGACTTCCACAATATACGTTTGCTCTGCTTCGCAGTTCCCTGCAAGTTCTTTAGGCTCTGTTCACGCTTCTTAATTCTTTTTCAGTTTTTCAGAATCTATAATTTCAACTGATCTGCTCTCAAATTCTCCGGTTCCTCTCAAATATGCTGTTGAAATCTTCTGGTGAATTTTTCTTTTCAGCTACTGTACCTTATAGCTGCAGAATTTCTGTTTGGCTTTTCCTAATTTTTCACTTCTTTGCTGATATCTTAATTTTGTGTATTTTTTCTTAGTCTGCTCAGGCTAATACAGTAAAGTACTATAAAATGTGGGAATCTAACTTCCCAGGCAAGAAATTTGGTGCTAAGAGATTTGGTTCCACAAGTGCCTGTTTCCTGGAGCACAGCTATCTTTTCTGCGCCTGCACGTGGCACAAAGAGTGGAGAATCACTCTAGGGCCTCTTTTATAAGGACACTAATTCCATGAGGGTGGGCCACTCATGACTTCATCACTTCACAACGGCCTCACTTCCTCACATTATCACCTTGGGGCTTAGAATTTCAACAGGTGACTTCTGGGCAGACATACATTCAGGTGATTGCTTTCTTTTCTTATTTTCTTTATTTATTGGTCTATGTTTTCCTTCAACTCTTTGATTGTCTTTAAGTTTTTGTCTAGTAAGTCTGATGTCTGGGCTTCCTCAGAGATGGCTTCTGTCAATGTGTTTTCTTCACTTTGGCTCTTACATGAGCCATATTTTCCTTGTTTGTACATCTTGTGGTTTTTGTTGTTATGTTGGTGTAAAAAATGGGACATTTAGTGGCCAGGGAGTTAGCTCTGTGGCATAGCATCTGCCTGTTAAGCATAAGGCTTGAGTTCAATTCCCAATACCACCCCCAAATTGGAAAGTTGGGCATTTGACTATCATAGTAATGGTAACTCTGGGTATCAAATTCTTTCCCTTCCCCAGGATTTGATTTTTGTATTTTGTCTGTTGAAGGCAGTAGCTGTCTGCTAGTTTTTATGGTTTTCTTAACTATTTTTCAACAGGCTATACCTTATTGTATTTGACTAAATTTTCTGTTTCTTCAGCTTATGTTCAGCTAATGTTTTGACAAAGATTTTCTTAAATTTCAGGAACTTATCCAATGTTTGAACCTTGGTTCTATGCTTCGGTATTCCTTCAGAACTTATCTAGGATTGTTTTGTGCCTATGGTCAGCCTGAAGTGAAAGAATAGGATTTTTTCAGGTCTCTTTTGAGCATGCAAATTACCTGTGCTTACTTAACAGCTGCTTCAATCCCTCCATATATCTGGCTACTTTTGAATGTCCTAATTTTCCAGATACATGGAAACTTCTCTTCTAGACCTTACATGATTTATTTTATGTCTTCACCTGTAACCTTTTGTCCCAGGAGTTTGTGGGTCTGAACCATCTAAGAGTAGTGCCTGCTACATTTTCTATCTTAATTCTGCATTAGGCAAAACAAAGACAAGGTCCTTGCGTAGATTCTTCGGGTATCCTCTAGATAGTTTGTAAACAAATCCTGCTATGTTCCTTCTGGCATGAGGGAGGTATCTGGAATCAGGTTGCTGCCGCTTCAAGACTAAAACCACCGTCATGCTGGGAGTGGTGGGGAAAGTGTGAGCAATCGTTCTATAAAACTTCCCAACTGTACTCAAGATGGCTTTTTTTCTGTTTGGACATTTTCTTGGTGACTGTAAACTTTATCTGTTTTCCAGAGCTCTCATAAAGTTGAGCTCTCATAAAGTTGATATTTTCTGCTTCCCCGCCCCATGTATTTCTGTAAAGCAATGACGGCGTTGAGTTTCTGATCTGCCTTTTGCTGATGTCTTCCTCTTCAGTGTAGTTTGCCTTCACCTGGACTTTCATCAAAAGACACCAGAAGACTTGCATGTCGCTTGAGTGGAATTGTGGGAGATGGCAAGAACAAAGACAACTTTGGCCATTGTAAAACAACTTGGAATGGGAACTTGGCAGGGAAATTAAAATTTTATAGGTGAGGAATCTACAAGGATGTTGATGACAGTCAATAACAGATTAAGTGCATTTCTCCCCAGGTAGCAAGTTGCTTTTGGAGCTGGTGCAAATTATACACTATGTATTTTTGGGTCTGATTGTTGGACGCAAATTGAATTTCAGCTTGTAGATGATTTTGAGCAATGACAAAAATGACTAAGTAGAAGTATGTGCAAAAAGAATGAGGTGACTGATTTAGCACTAAGAGCTGCTCCTTAAGGTTCAGAGAAGCTAACTCACGTTATTCGTAATGCACTTTTCATGTCAGTGTGTCCCAAATGTGCCTGCAGTTTACAGCTGTATCTCAGAAGTGACTTGGGGAGGTAAACCATTCCACTGTCACCAGCCCTCCTGTCTGTGCTCTTCTCATTAGTGGTATAGCTTAATTCTCCTGTCAGATATCTCCTACTTAGCATCTTTCACTGTCTACTTCCTCCATGAAAACTGTGCTCCAAGGAAATAATCTGCTGAATGTGGTCGTAAAAGTGGAGTGCAAATCTTCCCAGGGGCTATTTGTGTTTTAGGAGAACTTCATATTTCAAGCTAAAGGAAAAGGAAGTTCTAACTGTAAAATTCTGTTAACTATTCTATAGGGAAGAAAATTTTTAAAGGACCCGGCCCCAACTCAGAATATTTGTTTTCCAGGTGAAATCTAATCCAGATGGTATGGGGAAGCTCCAAAATGGCAAAGGGCTTTAGGAAACCAAACTTCTCCCAGATGAAAAGAAGCTCTGGGGCTGATCTGAGTTGTTGCATCTTTAGAGTGATGACATTTTACACGTTCCCAGTCAAAGACACTGGGAGATAAAGCCACAAGCTGAACCACAGTGAGAAGTCATGTCAGGGGGTTTTCATTGGAAAAGAAAAGCTGAAGGGTAAGACAAGACTAGATCTAATTTAGGATCTGGGCTTTTTAGAAAAGATGAAGCAAACTGTACTGCTGATGTCTGGTGGTTCATTGAAAAGAACAGTTAATGCTTCATTTTTTAAATTTTGGCCAATGTTGCATGCTTATATCTGGTAACCTGAGCAACTGATTTGAAGACAGCAATATGCAATATAACAACTATTGGTTTATATGAGCAGATTGTTACATTTTTAGAAAATTGGAAATCATTTGTCAAAAGCCTGTTGTAGGTTTGGGGGTTTTACAAGGGGAACAATATAATACAGGACACATATTTTATAAGATTATTTATAATAGTCACCCAAAGAATCATATACAAAGAGTGCAGGAAATCTGTCCACACACTAAAGACCAAAGAATCTAGCTGAGGGCCAGGATCCCATGGTAATATCCTGCATGAATCCAGCTGGAGGCCTAGAGCCCATTATGCAGGCCTATCTGCTCTGGGAAGGCCCATAGGTCAGTGGTAGACACTAGAAAGTCTATGCCAGCAAGATGGGGGATCTGTGCTAGCAGGGTGAGGGATCTACACTGGAGCTAGGAAGCAACACTCAAAGTAAAAACCAGAGCTCCCCTGCAAAGTACCACAGCTATCCTCAGCAACAGTGAAGTTCCAAGCTCCTGTGATGATGAGGAAAGCCAAGTTCCCATCAGAAAAGCCAACGAGACAAGCTTCTCCAGGAGACTGAGCAGTGTACTGTCTTCCCCTCAGGAGCCAGGAAGCAGTACTCAAAGTGAGGATCAGAGCTCCCCCAAGGTGAATTGAAGCTGCTCTCAGTGGCAACAAGGTCCTGAGCTCCTTGGATACTAAGAACAGCTGAGTTCATCAGGAAAGTCATCATGACAAGCTCCTCCAAGAAAACCAATGCTCCTTACAGCTTCTAACAGCACTCAATGGCTTCTACCAGCTTCCAACAGCCCCTCTCAGCTCCCAACAGCATCATAACTTCTCCAGTTCTGCCTCTTATGCAGCTGACAACAGTCCTCAGGGGGCCTCTCACACCCAGCACCATTCTGGTTCGTTTCAGCTGGGTGTTGCAAGTTGACCACCAGTTGTCAATGCACCACAGAGCCATTATTAGCAATTAAAATTATTCAGAAGTTTAATTAAGTAAATTATTTATAAACATACTAGATATTCTATCTCATTGCTTCTTAATTATTTGGCTACAGTTTACTATTTTCTAAGGGCTGGAAGTTATTTACATCTATTTGTATTATATAGATGCTATATAATTGTGTATTACTGCACATTTCTTTGCAACTTCACATTTAGTGATGTCATTTTAATAGGTTGAAATAAGCCCTGGTGTGACTGTTTACATCAAGGAAATTGGCAAATTCTGTAAAACTTGGTTTATTTTCCTCAAAGAGGTATTGTTAAACAGTTAGCAATACAGCATTGGAAAAAAGTATATGGTGCTTACATTGCAAAAAAGGTAGGTAACCTCTGTCTATGGAATATGTTCCTACAAACCAACTATCGAAAAGTCTATTAGACCAATAGACATAAAAAAGGATATAAATAGTTCATTTATAGAAACAAAGAGATGTTTTACCTCATGAGAGGAATGCAAAATAAAACCATATTGTGGTTTTAAGAATTTATTATTAGCAAAAATACAAGTTTGGTAGAAACTCTATTGGCAAGAGAAAAGCATTTCTTTATATTAGTGGTGAGGATATAGATTTGTTTAACCCCTGTGGGAGGCAGTTTGGAAATACATCATGAATGCATAGCCCCTGACCCTGAAATTCCATTTGGCAGACTCGTTTTCTTTTTCTTTTTGGGATAGGATCTTGGTATGCATTCTGGCTGGCCTTGAACTGTGGTGATCCTCCTACCTCAGCCTCCTGAGTGCTGGGATTACAGGCGTGCACCATCAAGCCTGGCTGAGGATTATAGTAGTATGTGGTATGCCGCACTTTTGCTTTTTAAGAGAAAGAATTGGAACTAATACAAATATTTATCCATATGGGATGATTTAATGAATTATAGAACATCCATACACTGGAATTGACTGGAATTACAAAAATAATGAGAGGTACTTTCTGAACACAGAAGGATCTCCAAGTTACACTAGTAAGTGAAAAAAGCTATGTTACTATGAAAGTGTGTGGTATATTATCTTTTGCATAAATAAAATCTTGAAGTATAAATGAATAATGAAAATGGTTAGGCAGAGTTTGCTGTGTAGTTGTGGGAACGAGATGGGTAGGGAATAGGGTGAGACCAAGATTTTGTGTCAGCATTTTACACTAAAATGTTGGACTATGTCAACATATTACTTTTTTATAAAATTAGATGGAAAAAGAGAACTTCATTAATTAATTACTTGACTCTTCAACCCTCCAGATGTTTAATAATTAGTCATTGAGTATCTCCCATGTAGCAGGTAATGTTTTAGGAGCTATGCCCAAAAAACTAGCCACCACATCATGCAATTCACGATTAAAGCCAGAGAGTTTACATCTGTAGTCACATCAATCACCTTTCTGGTGCCACATCTTCCCTTAAGCTCACCCAGCGGTTTCGCTCACCCAGTCGTGTCTATAACTTCAGATGGTAACAATAGCCTCCAGGGCCGTTCCAGGGCCGTTCGGGTCGAATAGTATTCGTATTTGTCTTCTCGCCACGTATACTCTGCTTAAGTTTTCACAGCTTCGCTGTTTTTCTTTTGGACTGTGTTTCATCTGGTTGGGAGAAGGTGATATTAAAAGGCCAGGACTTTAATTTTACGAAACATCAGCTTCATTTGGAATGAGAATAAAGCTCCGATGACTACGGGTTTACCCCACTGTTTGAACCAGAAGCTTAGCAAATGTCTGCTGTGCCTTTTGTCCCTGGGGGTCTGAGCAAGAAACTATGCATGGTTTCCTCTATAACTAAACCAGTCAGCATTACCAGCGACGCCATCAGTAGGATGTGGCTTTTAGGCAGTTTGGCAACAGTGCTTTTCTCATACATAGGGGTCAGTTCTGGTCTGTGTGTGAGTGTGCATAATGTTTTCATTCTCCTGGGGGGCAGCAGAAACAGTGTTTGCTGGAAACCTACAAGCATAGTCTGGCATATAGACAAATCGCACTCCTTTGAGTCTTTCATGATTGTGGTTCTCTCTGACCATCTCTAGAATGTAAACTCCCTGGAGATTTGGGGGGCTATTTTTTCTACTCTTATTTTCTCTTTGGTTCCAGTTCCCACTGCATTTTTTCTGTTTTTTGTAATTGTTTACCAGATGGGCAGCTCTTTAGAGGGAAATATTGTGCATATTTCCTCCCTAACTCCAGCACCTAGCACCTTGCCTGACGTTTAGAAGACTCTTAATAAGTGTTTGTGGAGACACTGGAAGAGACATGTCCTGTGAAATAAGAAATTGAATGTTTGGTAAGGGGGTATTGGAGTAAAAAATGATGCTTTCTTTTCCAGTTGGGTGAGCTGGTGGATGGCCAGGAGTTTTTGGTAAACATTAAGATTTCATCTTTTCCTGTTAGCCTGCACTCTGCATGCATCCATAAGGCAGCTGGCTCAGGACAGTGGATGGTGACAGTTCCCAGACCCGTGCCAGCTGGTTGTACTCTTCCATTGATCTCGCCCAGTCTCCCACACCTTCCAATCTGACAGTAACTTAATCCCCTTCCTTAGGTTTCTCTGATCACCCGCCCTGTGTTCTCTTCTTCTCTGTCCCTTTGCTGTCTGAGCTTCTCAGACTTCAGCAGCCATGTGGGACTAAAGCAAAAGTGAGTTCATCTACAGAGCATGTACTTGGGCAGCCAAGTCCTCCAGGTTTGAATAAAATGACCCAATCCATTTGGTATTCACTGGGCAGTCACACAGGGACATGTCCATTCTGGGATGTCCATCATTAGGGCCAGATGCTGCCTCAGCCGGATTTGCCTAAAGGCCTTAACTGGACTTTTAGTAGGAGGCATGGGAGATCAAACTCCATCTCTCCCAGCCCTTCATTCTTTAAACACTGGTTTTACTTTAATAATGAATTCCAACAGGAATTCCCATTCCTGATTCCATTTGGATTCTTCCCAGATTGGAATCCTGACCTGGTCTATAGCTGCAAATTTAAAAGACTCAAAATATAGCATTCATTGGTCAATGGGCTATTTTCTTTCTGGGGATAAAGAATTGACACTGGCTAATGAGTCAGACTCCAGTGTACAATGCCCTCTGATTGTAATATATTAGCCTACTGAATTTGAAAGAGATAATTGTGTAATGTTTGCCAATTAATTGAGAATCATCATCTCAGCTGTATAATACTGTGTACCAGCCAAGCCTGTCATGCTTATACCCAAGAGCTTATACTTGTTGTGTTGCTCTTTAATGACAATCTTTATCAGAGTTTGGAGAAAAAAACACCTAAATACCCGCTCCTTTCCACTCAGAGAGAAAAAGATTTAGATGAATTTGGAAACAGATTGAGCTGAGAAAGATTTGAGTTTCTTTCTCCAAAGAGTGATAATGCCTTAGCAATTTTCATTACCCATCAGCCAAACGTTAGTCTATGAGACTGCTTCTTCCTAATAAAGTTAGGAAATGTATTAGACGAGAAAGGCTCTGAATGACTCTACAGTAAGCTGGAGACTAAAGTAGAACTGCTGTAAAAATTACTGTCATGATCTCTTTGAGTGTAAGTAACAGAAAATTTGACAGGTTGTCTTATGCAAAAATTTTTATTGGCTCATATAACTGAAAAGTCCTATTGCTTCAGCATGTCTAGATTCCAGAGCTTCAAAGTACTGTATCTTTAAGACTTTGGTTCTCTGCTCTCTCCAGCTCAGCTCTTCCTCCTTTTGTGGCTGCAGGGGCCCTGCTTTTCAGAGCTTTATTTTTCTTCTTGCTCGCTTGGTGACAGCCAGCACCTCAGCTTGAAGATCACAGCTTTAGCAGGAACCATGGTTAAATCTCTTTGGACCAGTTTGGGCCATCGCTCTCCTTCTGAACTAACCATGATGATCAGGGAGAGTAGAGTCTGCTGATTGGCTAGGCCTGGGCCTTGGACTTGGAAGACAGAACTAAATCCATTTATCAAATCATATTAACTAGAAAAGAAAGGTGGTTGTGATTCTCCAAGAAAATCAAAGTACTGTGATAAGAAAATGGGGAGAAGATGCTGAAGTAACAAGAAAAATTCAGGTACTGTATATACTTCCCTCTCAACTTCAGGAAAGGATGTCTTTGCAGTTGATAATTTAAGTTTCATGTCTTGTGGTGGAACCCTCTTCATAATAAAGATGATTATTTATTAAGTGCCAGCTTGTGCCAAGGGTTTTACATACATCCTTTCATTCAGCCTTTATGATTACCCTATCAGGAAGGAATGGCTAGCTTCCTTTTCCAAATAAGGGAAGGAGACACAGAGAAGTTAAATGATGTGCTGGAAGCCACACAAGTACTAAGAGTGAATCCTCACTGCAAAGTTCATGTTTATTCCTTTTGTGGGTCCCAAACTTGCCCAATTGCAAGACCCTGGGTTTTTTTTTTTTTGAACCAGAAATCGAACTCAGGACCTTGTGCTTGCTAGGTGGGCGCTTGTGCCACTGAGCTATATCCCCGGCCCAAGACTCTCTTTTTATTAAAACATATAGGTTCCCAGGCCCTCCTCCTGGAATATTTTTATTCAGTAAATTTAGACTGAGGTTCAAGAATCTCTTTAGTTAATGAGTTCAATAACCTTTCAGAACAGACAAGGTGAAATACCATGTGCAATACCATGCTGCCTCCCACAGGTTAAAAATTCCAGAGATCGCCATCACCCAAACCTTGTCTCTATTCTCTCCTCTTTCCCTCCCCAAGGGGAAACTGCTTTAGCTGCAGGTCATACTTGGTTAACTTTCTAAATTAGCAGCCTCCAAAGATGCGGTTTCCACTGGTGCATGGGAAGCGGATGTCATTTTTTTCCTATTTAATTTTTTCTTAAAAAAAATTAATTTTACTAAAATTGATTGATTGGTTGATTGATTGGTTGCGACAGGGTCCCACTATGTCATTCAGGCTGGCCTTGAATTTACTAGGTAACCCAGGCTGGCCTCAAACTCACAGTGATCTTCCTGTCTCAGCCTCCTGAGTGCTGGGATTGCAGGCATGTGCCACCACACTAGCTCAGCTTTACTAAAATTTAATATCCAATTCAACACTAGCATTCGGCATGATGCCATATATGGTACAAGATGTGTCCTAACAGAAGAATAAGAGTCCTGTTGCACAGAGGTGTCATGTTGTTGCCATTTATTTTCCAGCTTCAGGGCATGGAGTCCTTATCTTTTCCAAAGAAAAATTACAGATTATATCATCCAGTCTGCTGCCTTCTGAAGTCACCAGTCTCACCTAATTTTACAGGCAAGTTTAACAAAATCATCAAAACACATATAGCCCTTATATCATACAAAATCACTTTAGACAGTAGAAAAGGGGGAAAGTTATCCAGATCTTATGGGGTTAATAGTAGAGCTTTGGTTCTAAAGCTGACCAGGGCAAAAAGAGGAAAGAAAATTAGTTATCAATCTCACTTAAGAATGCAGATGTAAAAAGCTCCTAAATAAAAAATTTGAAAATGTAATCAAGCACTATATTAAAAATAATATGTATTTCCAGTCAATAGGGGCTGGGGATATAGCTCAGTGGAATAAGCGCTTGCCTAGCAAGCGCAGAGTCCTGAGTTCAATCCCCAGTACCGAAAAAAAAAAACAAAAAAAAAAAACAAACTTGAGTGATCCAGTCAATAGGATTCATGGGCTACAAAATCATGAAGTAGCGTAATTTTCTCCCAGTCACTCTGGTAAACTGAATTGTCTACTTTTATCTAAGCTGGTTTTTTCTTGCTCCTGAGTGAAATCCGTGGCAGATGTTATTGACATTTCTGGTCACTCCAAATAAAAAGTTCTTTGACCATGAAAACACATCTCAATTTGTGAAAGAAGATGTTTAGTTTCAGATAACAGTAGAAACTTTCAACATTACAAAATTAAGGCTTTTTCTGGCCCATTCTGAGCGTGCAGCAGGTAGGAAGCCTGCCCGGGAACAGGAGGGTGCAGTATGTGTCTCACCTGTTTGCCTGTGCTGAGCGTTCTCTAGCTCTGTGTGCACTCAAGGGTGATCTCTGATTCCTCTAGGGAGAGTTGAAGCAGGAGATGGGAGCGTGGACTGTGGGGAAGGTCTTACTTCTCAGCATGATCGTGAAAAGGTAGAAGAGCATCGTAGGCTGGGGGGGTGCGTTTTAAAGCTGACTTTTCTAGCATGAAGCCCATTTATAGGCCTTTTGGCGGCACTCCTCTCCCATTCCTGGGACTCTCTTACATGTCATTTTATTCACACAGGAGAACACATCTTTCCTATGCAGTTACTTGAAGTCTTCTCTCAGAGACTCAGTATTTGACTGCATACTCTGGGTCTTTCTAGAAGTGAGCCCTTTAAGATGGATCTAAGATAATTCCACCATGGCAAATATTCTTTCATGGCCTTTAGCTGACCCATGTGAAATACCTCCGTCTCTGTTCAGACAAATTCTAAATATTTTGAAACTTCCCAGTGCCGCCTTTGCTCTGTGCTCAGTACAACAACCAATCTCTCACCATGTGGGTCCCTCAGACATTAGTGACTATGTATACTGTCCTTCAGCTCCAAGAGATTCCATAGAAGAGCAAGGTGTCAAGAATACCATATTCATTTTTGAAAGGGAGATGGTAGATATTCTGTGAGATACGAAGACTTATGTTAAAGCTATGGAAGTGAGGATACAGTGAGATGGTGCATGATTTGGAAAAAAAATTAATGGAACAGGCTAGGAAGGCCAGAAATACTCATACATATTTAAACACTATAATTAATAAATGTAGAATTACAAATCAGTTGGAAATTAACAGACTGATCAGTGAATGATACTTGGAAAATTAGTTATTCATATAGAAAACACAAAATTGGATCTCCATCTTACATTGCAGGTCAACTAAAGTCCCTATACATGAAAAGCAAAACTGGAAAAAATACATTATAATGAATTTCTGTATGTCCTTGGGATACCACGAGATTCCTCAGATCATATAACAAAAACTAAAACTGTAAAGGAAAAATAAGGTTAAAATTTTATCACATTAACATTCAGTTTTCTTAAGTAACAAAAGATAGCACAAAGCAAAAGGGCTAATTACAGACTTTTGGGGAAGAATATTTCAAATGTAAAACCTAACAAGGAAACAGTATGCGGAACATAGAAAGAATTCCTGTAAGTCACTAACGGTGATGATGATGATGATGACCACAGGCACCGTTCTGAGCCCTTGAGACACACAGGAAGTCATTTAATCTTTACTATGTATTTATAAGGTAGCTATTTAGTATCGCTATTTTATAGATGAAGAAATAGGCAGAAAAAGGGTTTGATAGCTTATTATTGATACTGATGATTGAATCCAGGACCTTTGTAATAAGCTGCATCTCCAACCTTAAAAAATTCTTTTTAAGGAGCTGGGCATGGTGACACACACCTGTAATCCCCAGCACTCAGGAATTGAGGCAGGAGGATCCCTGTGAGCTCATGGTCAGTATAGGCTAATTGAGGAAGAGAACTACAAAGCAGCCCTGAGGAGGACTTAAATTAACCAATGGGCTTTTCATGTTTACTTGTGAATCTGTCCAGGGCCCAGGCTCCTTGTCTGGAGATGGGCAGTGGACTCATAGTAAGTGAACCTCTGGGAGTCACTAATCCCCGCTAAGACCTGCAATG
>PVLD010023661.1:0-26975 GCA_004027595.1 Dinomys branickii | reverse complement strand
AAAAAAAAAAAAAAAAAAAAGACCAAAAAAAAGAATATACGAGGCTCTGTATCGTACATGTGGAACTCATTTTTTTAAATTTAAATTTATTTTAATACATAAAATATGAAAGCATGGGCTGGGGATATATAGCTCAGTGGCATAAGCACCTGCCTGGCAAGCACAAGGTCCTGAGTTCAATTTCTGGTACCAAAAAAAAAAGTATATATGTTTATGGAGTATCACGGGCAACAATTCACAGCAGGTCCACACGTGTCATGTTTCACTCGGGTTATATACACTATCCCTTAAACATTCGTTCCTTTTTTGTAGCGCAAACCTCCATCATCTTTTCTTCTATAGCCCTTGTTTTTAACTTCTGTAGTGTACTTCCCTCCCCAAAGAACTCAGTCTAGCTTGAACTCTGTCTGTTTTTGAAGCAAATTGTGAAGTATAGATGTTTTCAAGTGGTAGGTTCTAGAAGATGAAGACTTCTTAAATTTTCATTAAGTGCGTCTAGCTCCTAACAGTGCCCCCACTGTGCCCACCGCCCCAAAGGCTCCCGTCCCTGCCCCTGCCTGTTGCACCACACTGGCACTGAGCTTGGGAACCAGGGTCACATACCTCAGTCAGCCACAGACCCCAGGACTTCTCTCAGATCCCCCAAACCATCAAGGATGTCCGCTCTCATGTCCTGCCCATCTCCTCCACATGAGGAACCTTACTCACCCTCCTGGGTCCAGCTGGGTCCAAGAATCCCCTCCTGACTGTCCCTCCCCAGGGACAGAGGAGATCGCTGTCCTCCACAGGACTGAAGCACCCTGTCCATGAGCAACACTGTTGCTTCTGCCAGAGACTGGGCTGCTACTATGTGCTGGGTCCCCCAAGGCCAAGAGCGCAGGCCCCAGGACAGGACCTGGCCCGCAGCCGTCTTCACACACTGCAGTTAAAGTGAACAGCATAAGGCCGGGCGTGGTGGCACATGCGTATAGTTCCAACACTTGGAAGGCTGAGGCAGGAGATGTGCATGAGTTTGAGGCCAGCCTGGATTATATAGTGAGTTGAAGCCCAGCCTGAACTACACGGCAAGACCCTGTCTGAAAAATAAATAAATTAAATAAAATAAAAAAGAAGAGCATGAATCTACTATATCCTCTATGCAAATTTCCCCTTTATGAGAGAGAGGCCCCCTACGTTGCACATGGAGCTAAAAGACAGATTAAATGACTAGCAGAGTTTTAATGCAATATAAAAAGAGAGAAACGCAATCCCCACTCCACCCCCACCCCCACCCCCAAGAGCGAACCAGATATCAAATCTGTCAGACGCTCTTATACTAAGGAAGGAAACTTATTAAGAGGCTGGGTTCCAAGGCTCCTTCGTTCCACTTCTGGCGTATTGTCTTCCCAGCAACAATAAATGTCTGTCTTCACAGCTAAGCTAGCCAATTCCTCCAGGTTCTCTAGGCTTTGGCTCTGACAGTGGCACACACAGGTGGTCCCTCCCCCACCCATTGTCTCAGCTGTGTTAACAGCCACTCTGTACAACTCAGGTTGCACCCCTCCTCACGGCTGCTTGCCTGACCAATCAGAGCCCTGCATTCACATGAGCCCAGGGATTGGCCCACAGGTGTGCACATGCCGCAAGCTGGTCCAATCAGAGTGAATCTCAACACCCACGCAGGAGGAACTAGAAACAACTCCCGCTCTTTCCCACTGGGCTTTATGCTGAGAGGACATACTTCCTCAGGGAAGCCCACTAGCCTCCTCTAGAACCAGCGTCACAGCATAAGGCAAAGCTGAGACCTGAGAGAAACCAAATCCCAGGACCTCATTTGTGCCGAAAACATCCACCTGACGGAAGCCCCAGCCTTAGACCTCTCAGTGACCTGCGCCTTGTAACCCCTCTTAAGCAAAGGAGGTTGGCTTTGTTGTTTTAACAGAGCCCTAATGATAGACGGATGCCGGCATCCTCAATTCTGCTTTCCTGGGCGCTGATGGTTCCAGCTGTCAGGAAGGGTTTAAACATGGTAAGATTCCGCAAGTTCTTCGTGCAATGAACCCATCAACTCACCCCTCTGACTCGCCATGCGTTAGCCTAATGGAGGGGAACCCCATACAGTATTGCCCAAGACCTGCGAGGGCAGCCACAGAGGGTGCACCCCACCAAGTTCCCAACATGAGGGACTGTCTCCCCTGGCAGGTTTCCCCAAGCTATATAAAGTGCTAATCAAATATTGTAAAATGCTAGTCAGATGACAGATGGTTACCATCTGCAGGCTTCAAAATTAACATTTGGAAAGAGCACAACTTTGTTTCATTACTTAAAAACCCAAGTAATACTTAGTAACCAGCCCGGCAAGTATGGGCGGTAGCTTTTTTTCACCTCAATTACAATACTTAGTCATTCCCAGTAATAACTAGTAGAGAATATATGTGTGGCTCCACTTAAAAGAGCTCAGCTAAAAATGTTTTAATTTAATTTAAAGTGTGGGCTTGCTATTATTTAAGGGCCAATGAACTTCACAGTATCATCGCTAAAGCTACAGTCATGCCCTGTGGCCCTGGAAATGCTTGCCTTCCTCACCCTGCTGTGTGGACTTGACATTAGCGTCCTACCCAGCTTGCTGCCTCCATGATGACACGTCTATCTCCCAGGCAACCAAGCTAAAATCATCAGCATCAACCCAAGTCCTCCTCCCTCAAGCCCCAAACTACTGGTTTCTAAGTCCTATAAAATTCGACCTCTAGGTCCGCTCAAATTTGGCCCCCACCTCGATTGAAACTCTTGTCCTATCTCGATTCCAACAGTCCCTCAATGGTTGCCCTTCCAGTCCATTTCCTTCCCGTCTATTCTCCACCTGACAGCCAGAGTGACTTGGAAACTTACATCTCAGAATATCTTGTCCTTTCCTAAAACCCCCGAACACCCACCCTACTCCTTAGCATTCATGGCAACTTTTCCCAAAATGCAGGACAAACTCCTGAAATTACTTTGAGCAATTTATGGACCAACATCTTTCTATTGTAATGACTTTACATTTATTTCCATGTTATAAGAAAATATCCTAACACCTCAGAGGTATTATGACTTAAAACAACTTTTAAAAAGGAGCATAGAATTTTTTAAAATGTACCAAGCAGTTGAAATGTGGATGTGACAGAAATCATGACAGTGGCACTAAAGTTTAGAAAACACTGGTCTATAGAATAAAATCCAGACTCTCCCATGGCCTCCAGGGCCCTTTTGACCTGGCCCTTGCTAACCCCTCACCTGCACCCGTCTCCACTCAAGCCAAGCCTAGGCAACCTAAGCCTTAAGGGGCACGGGCATGACAGCCCATGTTGTCTTCCTGCATGGCCTCAGCACTGCGACAGACTGCTTACACATGAAGCAGATATGTTAGGGTTCTCTGAGAAATAGAACCAAAGTGTGTGTGTGTGTGTGTGTGTCTGTGTGTCTGTGTGTGTCTGTGTGTGTGTGTCTGTGTGGGTCTGTGCATGGGATGTACGATTTAATATAAGGACCTAGCTTACATAATCATGGAGGCTGGCAAGACCAAAATCTGCTGAGCCAATGTCTGAGTTCTAATACAAAGACTGGAAGCCACTGGGCCCCAGTTCAAAGGCAAAAGAATTCTTCTTCCTCTCTCTCTCCCTCTCTCTCTCTCCCCCCTCCCTCTCCCTCTCTCTCTCTCTCTCTCTCTCTCTCTCCAGCTTATCTTTGTAGTCAGGCCCTCAATGGACTGAATGAAGGCCACCCTCATTAAGGAGTACAGTCTACAAATTTAAATCCAAAAAATGCCCTCGCAGAAACAACCTGAGTGGTTAACCAAATACTTGGGTACCACACAGCCCAGTCAACTTGACACATAAAATGACACCTCCCAGTAGAAACTCAGTACCTATCTGTTGAAGGAATTCTCCCACATCTGCCTAGGGTAGCCCTCTCTGCTTCCAGCAGATCATCTCAATCAGCCACACTCAGCTCTGGGGCTGGCACCTCCTCCAGGAGACTCTCACCGGCCCAGCACTCCATACCATGCTCAGTGGGAAGCCTAAGGGAACCTCAGAACAGCCCTCATTACCCAACATTACCCTTGCCCAGGCTTCCTGTGTAGGCTCTCACAGGATTCCTATAAGGGGGGCCACCAGCCCCTGCCAGCCATGCTCACAGGGTGCCACTGTGCTTTATCAACTTCCCAACTGAAAATCATCCCATACTCTGGTTTCTCTTCAGATCACATAAATCTCTCGCCTTTTACTGAAAATCATCCCAACTGGACATTAAATGATACTGTGAATGATTGTTCATCATTAATTTTCTTGGGAAAACTAGTGATGCTGTGGTTCTGTGGAAAATGTCCTAAAAAATTCTTAGATACATAAGTAGAAGTTGGTTTTGTTTTGGTTTGGTTTTGAGACAGGGTCTCACTATGTAGTTCAGGCTGGGCTTGAACTCACTGTGTAGCCCAGGGTGGCCTTGAACTCATGGTGATCTGCCTGCCTCAGCTTTCCGAGTGCTGAGATTATAGGTGTGTGCTACCACGCCTGGCAAGTGGAAGTATTTAAAGGAGATGCGTCATCAAGTCTACAATTTATTTTCAAATAGTCCAGTAAAAGTTGAGAGAGGGAGAGAGGGAGGTAAGGAAGGGGGAAAATGGGAGGGAAAAGAGAGTAAGAAAGAAAAATGGCAAAATGTTTGAACTGTTTAGTTGTGAGAAGTGGACACCACTGTTACTTTAACTTCTGTATACTGTATTTTGAAATTTTTATAAAAAGTATAGAAGCCTCCCCAGCAGGAAGTCATCCCTTAGCATACTCCCTCAGCATACTCCCCTAGCAGCAGGGAACTCACAGGCACTCCCATTTCCTTTTGCTCAAGCTGTTGGGAAGTCCCTCTGGTTCTGCGCTAAAATCTGCTGCTGTAAAATTCTATTCATTGGTCTAAGCTCTGCGCTTTGGCACTAAGATCTTCCCTCACCCGGCCCGCAAGTCCAGGTTCTCACTATCCAAAGCCGACTGTCATAGCCCCAGTTTCAACATAGCCACCCCAGAGGTGACAGCTTCTCTCAAAGGATCCCATCCCACCTGCCCTCCTCTGGACGCATTTCCATTAGCGACATCACTCTTAAAACACACAGCTGGCAGGGGTAGGGAGGGGGACCCTGGCTGGGGGGGTGACGGATGGAACAACAGCTGGGCTGTGTTCTGGGCAGTTCCACGGCAGTAGCACAGCCGCCTCCTTTGACTTAGGAATTCAAGGAATTCGGCTCAGACTGCATTCTCTGCAGGGGGCCCTCACGTGGCCTTGGCATGCATTTCAAAGACATCTTTTTTTTTCCATGAACTGTAGGTCTGTTTCCCCACCTTGTACTTTATTCGTTCAGCCTAGAGTCAAAATCCATCACGGATGGTGCCTGACTCCATTATTCAACTAAGCTCTATATAACAAAAAGACAGAAACAATCACAAACTGGTTCAAGAACAGAGAGTAACCCTAACTGCTGCCATGCATCACTCGTCCATGCAGCACCACTCAGGCAGCTGTGTATGCAGCTGGACTCAGCCCCAGGAGCAGAGGTGAGCATCTGATACACCTGGCTCCTCACCCGGGCCTTCTGCAAAGCTGACGGAATGTCATAGTACCTACCCTTCAGGGAGCGATTATTAGTTCGTGACAACTACAAAAGCCTTTCATGTGATCTCATCTAAGTCTCACATTATCAGAGGTTAGCCTCCTTTTACAGATGAGGAATCTGAGGCTCTGAGAAGTAACTTGCCCGAGGCCACATAGCTCAGGGTGAGGCCAGGGATTAAACTCTAAGCTCTTACTTGCTTCGTGATACTATTATAGACAGCTACGTTAGGTAGGCAGAGTGTAGACAGTCGGACAGGGCTGGGCCCTCGGAGTCAGTGCAGAAGACGAGAACACACTACAGCTGTGGCTGGAGGCACATCTGTTGGCAGCCAGACCTCAAGATAAAGACAGAATGACCAGGCCTACCTACCTCCCCGGGGAAAAGGTAATTGGTATCACCTGGCCCAATAAAGTCTAGATAGGCATCAGTCGGCCAAGTGGGGTGGCCAGGACCCCCCATTCATCCCTTCCTGAAAAGGTCTTTGCTCCTCCCCGGTACACCTGCACAGGACCTGCTTCCCCATTGGATCAGTATTACCTAAGCAGCTATGCTTGGCATCTTACCGGTTGATCATAGTTTTGACCTACCTTGTATCCACCTCATGACTGAGCTCTATAAAACTTCCTTTGAGAAGTGAGCTCATTGGCAACTTACTCGGGACCCGGCCTGAATGTCAAGCGCCATCTCTCTCCATACATTTTTCTTACTCTTAACCTCTGTTGTTGCTTAAAATTCATTATTCGATTTGGGGGAATAATGTCAGCATGTCCGACATCTGGCAGGTTGGGATTATATCATCTTCCCTATGTCAATGTTCCCTTCTATGTCTCTGCACCATCCATAAAAGTACTGAGCGGGTTAGGGCTAAGGACCCTGCAAAGAACTCTCCCAGGGCTTGTGCAGCTCCAGGCTTATACACTCTTAAAAGCAATCATCTGCACTATTATCCGGCACCTCTCAGCCTTCAACATAAAGTCTTATTCCATGCTTTTCAGAAACACAAGGATATCAACCAATGTCCCCCTGCATATAGACGGGGGCGGGGGGAGACTGATGTCCACCACACAAAGAAAATGGGTAACTAAAGAAACGTTAAAACAAAAAACTTAGAAAACCCCAAGGAGTACATGACAAAATAGCAAAAAAGGAGGAAGAGGAGGAGGAGGAGGAAAAAGAGCCACAGAGGGAAATTTCTGGCAGCCAAACGCTATCGCTAGAATAGAGGCCCACAGTCTCATGTGATCCCACTGAACTTTCCCCTCACCTGTGTCCCAACACAAGGCACCTAAAAATAAGTAGGAAAAAAAGTCATATATTAAAAAGAGAAAGGAAGACTGGAACTGCAGAAAATAACCAGAAATTATGTCCCATTGAGCACTGATAAAAAGCTAAATTAAGCCTGTACAAGCCATTTTTTAAATATGCAATTACTCTTCTTGATGGGGAAAGTGGAAAAATAGCCACGGCTTTGCTCCCTGCTTCTGCCAACCCCAGGGCCCCATCCTGCATGTGACTATTCCGCAAGCCAGAAATGGGGAGCAACCCTACTCCCCCAGCCCGTCCCATGGGCCAAGTCCTCAAGGCTCCCCACCTTACCGCCGCGCCGGCCCCTTCCTTTCCACGGGCGCTCCCTCCCCACCCCAGCTTGTGCCCACGCTGCTGGCACTGTCTGCACACCCTCAAACGCTCTATTACTGCCCTCTTCAAAACCTCTGCAGTTCTCTACCCACCCAGGCCTCAAATCCAGAGGTCTGATGGGTGGTAGTGAGCAGTATAAATGAGTCTCACGGGCCATCGCCTGATGAATGGAAGTGCGACCCACTCATACAATGAAGAAAAAAAAAAAAAAAACCCTAAGTACTGACGCACTCTACGGCCTGGGTGAAGCTTGCTTCGTGAAAGACGGCAGCCACAAGGCGCTCCACCACGCACGAGTCCTTTTATAAGAGCTGCTCAGCACAGCCATGTGTACACACACGAAGAGGGGGGCCGCGGCTAAGGGCCTGGGGGCCCCGGACGATGGGGAGCGAGTGGCTAAAGGCGATGTTTCTTTTCGGGGTCATGAAAACGTTTAAAATTGATTACGGGGTCGCACAACCCCGCTCACATTCTACAAGCCACAGAAAGGCTGGACTTTAAATGCGTGAACTGCGCACTATATAATTTACATCTCTTTCTTCAACCCCGTTTTTAAAGCAATAACAAAAAAGGATGAATCCTAAGCGCTAAAGGGTTTCAGACACCCGAGCTTCTGAGTGACCTGCTCTGTAACGCAGAAGCATTTAACCAGAATGTTCGTTCAGACCGCCGAGCAAACGCGGTGCCCCGCAGGCCGATCGGGCGGGGGGGGGGGGGGGGGGGGGGGGGGGGGGGGGGGGGGGGGGGGGGGGGGGGGGGCTGGTAAACGAGCTGAGGCAGGGCCAGCGATCAGCACCGCCGCACGCCCTGGCCCGGCCCCAGACGGCCCCCCACCGTCTCCCAGGCCGCCACCGGGCCAGGCCCGCTGCAGGCGCACACGAATCTGGGGGCGGGGTGGGGGGGAGCCAGAGCACACTGGCAGGGAAAACGGTACACGGGGGTCAGCCCGAGGGCTTTCACAAGTCCAAGGAAGCCCGCTGCCTCCACGTCCCCAGCTAGCGCCCGCCGCTGCCCCGCACCCGCGCCCTCGGCCTGCGCACGCGGCTCACCCGCCTCCACTGGGGACCGCAGCCCCGGACGCCGCGAGCGGCGGCGACAACTGCGCCTGCGCCGCGGGACCCAGCGTGGAGCCGCCCCCACCCGGTCACTGCGCGCCGTGCGCCCTCTTCCGGCTGTCCACGGGACTGAGGTCCAACTAGGTTCCGACTCACTCACTGGTCCGACCCCACCCAAAAACAGCCTTAGTGTATTTACCTATTCTGCCTGTTGCTATTCAGGCGTGAGCTGTAAAGACAAGCTCTTCCTCTTATTTCTGAGTCTGGATATTGTTCAAACATTAGGGTGTTCAAGATCTTGCTAGAGCTTGCTAGAGGACTTTTCCTAAACCTCTCATGCTGATGACAGGAATTATGTTTGGGTAGAAATCTGCGTTTTGAGTCATTTCATCAAATTACAGTTCCACAACACCTGTCAAAAGAATAAATATGACAGTAATAGGCATGCTTCCTTTCAGACCCATCTATAATTATAATTGAGGAAGAGAATACAGAATTTAAACTCAGAGCTACTGCCAGTATCATTCTTTGAAAATGAAATAATGCTGTTTCATTAAACAGGCTCTCCCTGCTCGCTGATGTTTAAAGCCAAAGTGCTTCTCTGAATTGATTTAAATACAAGTTTTATACCCTGAAAGAAATAAAGATGAGTCTTTATCATGAGACAAACTCCCTATTGAATGTTGCTGCTGAGCTTCCCTGGGCTAGGTTGCCAGTGGATAATATTGCTTCTGTTCACGTCTCTCTTCTCTAGGGCTTTTTAAACCTATCTGTAATGAAAAGGCTGATTTCCTTACACAGACTCCATGTGTACTTGCTTTAACAGGACAATTTCTGATAATGTCTTTTTTCTTTTTTTCATCTTTTTTTTAGGAAAGGATTTCTTCTTGGTAGCACCTGGGAATCTATTTTTCTTTAGATAAAAGAAGCAGGACATATTTCTCAACAGAACTGTTTTTTCGACTTGCCTTTCTCCCTCTGCCTCTCTTTAGAAATTATCTTTCTTCTTTCCTTCCATTCTTCCTTTTTCCTCTTTCTTCTTCCTCCTTTTTCTCCCCTTCCCCTTCCCCTTCCTCCCCTCCTTCTCCTCCTTCCCTTTCACTTTCCTCTTTTTCCCCTTCATCTGACATAGTGGACCACGGACCTCTAAGTCAGTGTGTGCTGGGGGGAGGGGATCCTTCCCCTGAGATATTCAGATAATTGCCTCCATTTATTTTCAATATGTAGACATGGAGCACATATATCTAAAAGATCCGACTGTATCCTCATAAATCAGCCTTCTTATTTACACATGCATAATCAGGGGGCACATCATTAGTGCGGATCCAATCAATAAATCATTACGCTTTTAGCACCCCTATTAGGAACAATCCGCAGTAACATCATCTACTCCTGTGTTCAGCCTTAGGATCGCTTCATATTTTTAAGTAATTTCACCGTCTGTTCTTTAGCCCTATCTCCCTCTTGTTCCTAGATCACTGTGTTCCTGCTTCAGAAACATCCTTCTAATACCTAGATCATAAAATATTCAAGGTGCAAGCTGTTCACTTTACCTCCAAAAGGCTCCACGTTCAGAATCATTTGTGCATCTTCTCTTTTTATAAACACACAAGATTTTACCTTTCCCAGAAATTCCGTATGAATATCTAAACACCAGGAAAAATTTTAAAAACCCAAAGTAAGAGTTGGGGACAACAATCTCCATTTTTTTTCCAAGTCCCAATGGAAACTTGGATTGAAGAGTCATTGAATCATATGTGTTACTTTTAACTTGACAGAAACCTTAAGCTCTCACAGCTTCAGTAGTAAAACTAAAGAATTCTCAGCAGTGCAAACATTCACTAAAATGACACTGGCCCATAATCTAATGAGAACTAATCATTCCTATCCTGCCTTTTTTTCTTTACACTGAAATTTTAGCAGATGAACACCCCTGCGTCAGACACTGTGTGATATTTACAGATAAACAGAACTTTAAAGACTTTTTACTGAAGAAATTTGTCATCCAGGGATGGGGGTATAGCTCAGTGGCACAAGTGCCTACCTGGCAAGTGCAAGATCCTGAGTTTGATCCCCAGTACCGCAAAAGAAAAAAAAATTGTCATCCAAAACTTGGCTGTCCAGGGGGCCATGTTTTCACAGAGAAGTTTATCAACTCCCCTAATACTTCACCACATTCCCTTGATTCTGACATTATGTCACTTAGCTTGACAAGGGCAGGTTTGTAACCAGTATCTGTAGGGAATGATACCAGCCTGGATGCCTTCAGCTTAAACCTGTTTTTAGATTTCAAAGAGAAGTGATACATTTGCATGCTCTGATTAAATCAGGTTATTGTCTCAAAGGCTGACCATGTAAATAATTCAAATTAATTCATCAGTATACAATAGATTTAATAAGCATAATAAACACTTCGAAGAAAATACTTAGGACCTTCGATCTGCCCTTGCTCTCACTCACTATTATCTCAGATTTCCCTGAGAACAGACTGAGTGGTGCCACATTGTTCTCTTCTATTCAAAATATGCAAAGTTGCTATTTACCAGTTTGCAATTTGCATGTCTCAAATCCTGCCAGAACACAGGGTGAGGGGCACGGGGTGACGGGTGAGTATACCAAGGGAGGGCACCAGGGCACAAATGGAAACCCCGATGAACAGGTCTTCACCACCCCGGATGTTGCAAAACATAACCCTCAGCAACTACTCGAGATTTGTTTGTTAAGACAATGAAAATATTGGGTGTAAAAGGTTACGTGAGATCTCAGACATGTAGTGTCTTTTCTTCCTTAATTGCTAGGTAGAAGAAGGGGATGAGCAAAGATTTCCAGATTTTTATCAAAAGGAGAACAAGAGCGAAAAGGGTACAATTGTGACTAGTTATAACACTCTTGGAGAATAATTTACAGGCTGGATTTTAGGCTCTCTTGTCCTCCATCTTGCGCTGCTTTCTATAGTGACCTAAATCTGACCTCACTGACTGATGTATGTCATTCTATATTGCTGGTGTGTTCTACAGTAATTTATTGACCATGGTCACACGTGAGACCACACTGGTGATCAGGTTTATGTCACCTCCGAATGTGTCTCCACTTTTTCATCTCTACAAAATACCTTCGGTGCCTCGTGATTTCAGATGTAAATTGTATTGCGCCCATACCCACCATTTTGTGTGTGTGAATTACCTTTGGGATGGAATTTTTCCCATAAATGGATAACTGAGTATTGGGTGTTCATGTGGCACTATTACCAAAGGGGTCACAGGCTTGGGAACTTTTTTTTTTTTTTTTTTTGCATTTTGATGGTGTTTGACCACAGATCCACTTTTAAATGATCTTGCTCACAAAGTGTAATTCTGCTTCTGCTGGTGACATCCGCAGTCTTAAGATAGCCACAGATAAGAATTAAATGTCACCAGTAATAGAAATGGAGACTGTAGCACGGAAATAATTTTCCTGAACAGGATAATTGAGGAGAGAGGACTTTAGAAGGTAAGGGGGAAGAAAGGAGAAGGAGCGGAAAGAAAGGAAGAGAAGGAAGAGGAGAAAGAAGGGCGAGGGAAAGAGAAAAGAAGGGAGGATGAGGAAAAGAGAATGGAACTCTGCTGTTATTTCAAAGAGAAAGGGCTGATAACACTGAGCGAAGTGTGGGTCGGGGAGGCAACATTAATGAAGGGAAACCATTATTTGCCTTGCCCAAGAAATCAGTTGTGCTGGTCAGTCAAACTGTAGTCCCTGGAGCTGGGGATACAGCTCAGCAGGCACAAGTGCCTGCCTGGCAAGCTCAAGGTCCTGGGTTCGATCCCCGGTACTGCAAAAAAAAAAAAAAAAAAAAACCATATTTACCCTCCAGGTAACATTTGTAGAGACTTCGCCACATGCAAAGTTCCATGCAAGGATCTGGGTCATTACTGAGGCTACAGAACTCCATCCTCCTACCTGGGCTCTCCTGTCCTTTGCTTGTTGTTAGGGGCAGGGCTAATCTTGTCATTGTCCTGCAGTAGATTCCTTCATGGTTTTTCAGCATTGTCTGAATACATCATGCCAAACTCCTCCCTGTACCCTACAAGACCTTGCAGGGTCTGGCTACTTAAGCTTCACTTGTGGTCCTCTACTGCAGCTACAGTGGCCCTTCAGACCCTCAAATGCACCGTGTCCCTTCCACCCTGTTCCTCCTTTAGATCTCAACTCACAGATCTCCTCAATTTCCCCAATCCCCCACTGCCACACACACTGGGGCAGAGACCTGCCCCTAAATAAGAGCCCACATGCACCTTTCTCCGTGGTTGCATCACAGTGTGTAATTACATGTACACGCTCCTGTTTGCGTTTCCACAGAAGAGCGTAAAGCAAGGATTTTAAAGCAAGTAGTTTATTTGGAAGGGGAGCCTAGAAAACAGCCAGGTAGGGAGTGGAAACGGGAGGCCAGAAAGGGAGGGCACCCATAAAGCAAGCACTGCAGAGCAGGTCACCTGTGCATGAGCAGCAGAGCTGCATCATGTCGGGAGGCCTGAGTGGAACTCATACCTCAGGGATACCCCTGCCCACCCCTGGGCATTTCTATACCAGTTTCTGTTAGTTGCTGGTGGGACCCTGCTCTCAGGTGCTAACTCCCTGGTACTTCTCTCAGGAAACAAGATGCAGGTTCAAGGGGCCCTGGGTGGGGAACCAACAGTACTGCTAGTTATATACAGGACATGCCTGCATGTGCGCAGATATGCATCCATGTGATACGTCAGACCGATCTGTCCCTGCCACACAGAACCCCCACATGAGCAGAGGTGGAAGAGCAGTGTCTTCAACAGTGCCTATTGCACACAACATCCACTCTGTCACCAGAACCCTCCCACTCACTGTGTCCGGCTGAATCTGTCATCCAACTCCCACCTGCACCCAAGCAGATTAATACTGAGAACATTACACAGCAGAAGTGATGGGGATTGCTCTGTTAGGGTTCAACCCTCAAAGGCATGCCGGGAACTCCACGGGAAGCATATGACTGTGTCTCGGAACTTCCCCACCCCAGCTGATGACCTCACTGAAAAGCTAGACACCAGGAGACAAGACCTTCCCCTTCTTCTCTCCTGATACACTAAAGGAAGTTTCCTTCTGTCTTTGAAAAATTCATTCCCCTGCTGGTTCTCTTGATTCTGTCCCCTCTGTGTTCCTCAAGTCCTTGCTCCTTCAGTAATCGCCTCTCTCCTCCTTCACTTCTCTCCACTTTACCACCTGCTCAGTCTAAGCAACACACAGCACCAGAGCGGTCTAGGCCCTTCCTACTCAAAGTGTGAGTCACGGGCCAGCAACCTGAGCCTCAGCTGAGAGCTGTTAGAAAGAAATGCGGCAACTCCCACCTGCACTGCAGAATCAGAACCTGCATTTTAACAAGATCCCCAGATGGTTCCTAAGCACATTAAAGTTTGACCAGCACTGGTTCTTATTCAAAAGCCAATGAACAAAACAAAACTAAAAGCAGGCACCTCCCCTTTGCTCCATACGCCTACCAGATAGGCTTCTTTCTCTACTCTTTGTCATAAAGTTTTATCTGTGCAGCCAACAAGTATTTATAGAACAGTAACCTTCTAGGCTGTGGGTAGAGGGAAAAAATAAAACATATGTGATCAATGTCATGGACCATGTCCTAGAGGATACAAAGAATGAGACTCAGACAGAGAAGGAGGGAGGTGGAGGGAAAACGAAAAGAAGAAGAGAGGGAAAAGAAAGGAAGATGCCAGGTGTGGAAGCATACGCCTGTAATCCCAGCGCTTGGGAGGATGAGGCAGGAGGATCATCGAGAGTTCAAGTCTAGCCTGAGCTACAAAGTGAGCTCAAGGCCAGCCTGAAGTGCTTAGCAAGACCCCGTCTGAAAAAGAAAAGAAAAAAAAAAAAAAGAAAAAAGAAAGAAGGGAAGAAGGAAGGAAGGGAGGGAGGGAGGGAATAAAAGACAGACAAGATCAGATCAAAAATAAATACTTCATAGAGAAACAAAATATGGTCATGTGATCATACTCAATGGCTATTCTAAAGAGACTGAGATCTCAGTGACAAGAGCTCTCTCCTCGGCCTTCTCCCTTCCTCGCTTACCATTCCCCCATTTATCCTTCAGCAGAGACATTTAGTGGCCTTCCACCCTCACTGCTGTCGACAAGGCTTTCAACGGCTTCCACGCTGTCATAGGTAATGGCTTCTTTTCTGCCCCCACCTTCCCTGGCTTCTCAGCAGACTTGGGTCAGCTGCTTGCATGTTGCTTCCAGAAACACTGTGCAGTAGGTCAGCCCCCTAGGGACTCTTGTGCTGCCCAGCCACTATTTAATGTCAATGCTTGTTAAAACAACAACAACAAAAATTGAACTTTCCTGGATAAAAGAAGAGAAACTAGCTAAGATGAAGGAGAAGGACGTTAATTAAATAAATTTTATTTGAGCATAAACATAGCATTCCAAAACTCTTTAAAATATCTTTTATTTGATTTTTTAAGAAACCCTGTGTTAGGTCAGAAATGCCTGGAATCCAGAGAGATGAACTGCTCTGATTTAGCTCACAAGGGGAAGGCTGGTTTAGCACTTGAACTACAGGCCAGCTGGCCTTCCTGACCCCTGCATTAACTCCAGGAGGGAGAGCGAGGGTCTCAGAGCTAGGGGGTTCCCACCAGACCACCAGCCCAAGCCCACTCCCATTCCACCCCCACCCAAGGGCAGGTGAGGGGTAAAGTGTGGGGAGGATGAAAAATCCCCGCTGGAAACTACAGAACCGTATCCAGGAGATGGATAGAGGTTATTTTTAACTTGATGGTGTTCAAAAATAGCTAATTCAGCCCAGGATTCAATCCCCAGTACCGCAAAAAAAAAAAAAAAAAAGGAGTTATCAGCCCAGGGAAGATGGTTTTGGGATGTCAGAATCCCGTGTATCAAAGAGTGAGCTTCACCAAAGAAGATGACGGTAGGCCACATTTATCCCACACGGGTTGCCAAAACCTGTGACCTAGATATTTCTGCTTAATTACCAAGCACTGATAGACTTCATCAGCACATAGTCCCCTTTGGCCTGCTGCTGGTTGCTGAAACTTGGTCCTCGGCCCCCTCTTAGCAACGGAACTACATCTGTGTGCAGTATCATAGCCCACTGAGGCACCGACTTTGGGGCTTTCTGGATCCACACAAAGGCAAAGAGAAGTCAAAGGACAGGAAACAGTTACAGCATCTTGCCTCTGCCTACTTGAACAGCAAAAGATAGAGTGTCATGTGACATATGACAGTGATACGAAATTCCTATCTGTGTCCATAAATAAGTTTTTTGTTGTGGTTTTGGTTGGTGACGGGGTCCTGTTAAGTAGTCTGGGCTGCTTTCCGACTCACGATCCTCCTATCTGAGCAACAGTGATGGAACCCTGACCGACCTTCACAGCCTTACCTCAGTATTTTCCTCCTCCCATCCCTCACCTAACGGAAAACATCTTGTCCCACATTACCTTTCCTGCAGTCCCACCCCTGTGTTTTCTTGCTGCTCCTCTCATGTGGAAACCTCACTCGATACCCTCATTTTGCTTTTATGCCGATTTTCCCCAACCTTCAAGCAGGCCCTCCCGCATCTTTCCACTATCACTTATCTCACCACCCTTTCTTGGGGCCATAATTCTTTGGGTGCCGGCTCATGACACACCAGTTTCCTACTTTGCATTATAATTATTTATGCACATGTTTTATTCCCCCTCTACACTATAAACTCCTTGAAGAATGCGTCTACTCATTACAGAATTAGCATTCTGAGAAGCCTTATTTGCATCACACATAAGGTCTCTTGTCTTCAGCAAAAGGGAGTATACTTAGGGCACACATAATTGGCACTTATCACGCAAATCAATGATAATGAAGAATAAGGGCAAGGCGGTGAATTAAGTCCCGCAGCAAATGCCTACAAAATTCATTTGCGCCTTCCGTATCATTGTACCAGTGTAATATGCACTGATTTATGCGAAATTCCCTTCCCTTCCTTTTTACTCCTCTCCCACACTTTGTAGACGTGTGACTGCGCTGACTGTCGTGGAGTTAGTGGGAGCGAAAAAGAAGGGAATAACCCGCCAACTGATGTCATCGGGACTGTAACAGCGGAAAGATTTGGGGGCATTCTTTCCACGGCGGGGCCAAGTCTCTGAAATTCCCACCCCCAGGGAAGACTTCTGTGTATGCCATTTGGAACTTTATTTTTTTGTCTTTTTTTTGAGACTGGGTCTCACTGGAACTTTAGACAAAGGACAATAATCTATTGGTATGGCCTGGCTACTCTAAGTCATAGGTAAATTTACTTTTTTGTTCTTTTGTCTTTGTGAGACAGGGTCTCATTATGCAGTTCAGGCTGGCCTTGAGCTCACTTTCTAGCCCAGGCTGGTCTCGAACTCACAACAATCCTCCTGCCTCAGCCTCCCGAGTGCTGGCATTACAGGTATGCGCCCAGTAACACAATCATAGGTAAATTTAAAATTAAAGAAAAAAAACAAGCAGTACTCCCCTGCACATATGTTTGATTAGGCAAGCCCAAGATTCTATGGCAAATATTAATTCACCAAGAAATGATAAGGAATTAAAATAAATATGAAGAATAGCCCTGTTTGCCAAAGCAACATATGCGCTTGTGATGATTCTTTGCACCCATGACGACTGTACACAAATATTGTGTTAAAGCTCTCCTCTTAATAGCCCCATTTCACACATGCTCTTCGGAGGGGAAAATGTGATGCTAATTTGAGATGACTTATCCTATGAAGCACACGAACAAAAAATAGTTCAGAATCCAGAACATGACAGAACTCCCCTTTCATGTCTAATTAAGTACTTTTAATTGGCAATTCAGTTGGCAGACTGTATATTCTGGACTGGCAAGATGAAGGCAGAGCAGACCCCTCGGAAGATACAGAAGGGGAGAGGTGGGGCCTCTGCACCGTCTTTATCACATGTGATGCAGAAATGTGATGTCAGTCCTGGAAAGAAGGCGACTATCTGTACATCTGGGAAGGAATCAGGGTGAACAGGGCAAACGCTAGAGGGTCTGATCATGATTATAAAATGTCATTTGGACAGATATTTACATTGTTAATTAAGCAATGGAGCTGATAACTGCTGCTCTGTAAATTGTGCTAATTACCCCGTGCCTTGGAAGACTTTCTAATCAGCCAGATCAATAGGCTCCTGGTTTATGCTAATAATGCAGTGTCACCCTCCTTGTGAAGTACTTTGCTTACAGCAAGCAGTCTGCACCCTGTTCAGCTCCCGCCCATCGTCCTGTGCTAGAGGCACCCAGCATTCATCTGTCTGCCCACATCACAGTGCCGAGGCTAATGCCCATCCACCCCCCCAGGCCCCAGCCAGAGAACTAGAACCCCGTTGTGCACTGCGCCGCCACCAGTTGTTCAGAGAAAAGGCCAGAGCCTTTGTGATCCAGGAGATTTTTATGTACCCATCGCCCTGTTGCTCCTGACAATAAGAAATATCACTTGGTCCAGAGGGATAAGGGCTATGAGGAAGGCCTAGATTCAAGTCTCTCCTCTGCCACTGACTTTGACTTTGGAGCAGAATGCACCAATTATTTTGATGGGTTTGTGTGGACACCAAGCAAGAAAATCCATTTGGCTCACTAGGTGGACTTTTAAGATGGGGCGGTGTTTTGTTTTCAATTAATTAATTGATCATTAGTATGAACAGACTAGTCTTTTAGCCCAAAGAATGAAATTAGTGTATCTCCCAACACATGGACAGCCTCTCCAGCCCCAACATAACCATAAGGGACCTGAAATATATAATAATATATTTATTATAGTGTGAAGGTAGCGTAGCGTAGAATGCTACCAAGTGTCCAGCTGCCTCTTGGTCATTCAGAAGGAATGAGAAAGAGGACATATGAAAGAGACTCCAAAATAATTCACTTACCTCAGTGCAACTTCTCATTGCAATCTCTTTCCCCATCAAACCTCAAACAAAAAAATCATCAGATGGTAACTAAGGGAACTGGTTTGATGATTAACTTGTTTGCCTTTCTGTCTCTTTCCTTGGTAAGAGTCCTAATGAACAGTCAAAATCCCACTTGGAAGGTAACAGGGTGAAAAAAAAAGAGAGAGAGGGGGGATTAGCAAAGAGCTCAGGTAACACGTGGATCATACAATCCAGCCGGCAAATAATTGAGAGGCGACAATGTGAACTTCAGGCAGCAGTCAGGGGAGGGTTTTGAGGGAGAAGGCCAAGGTGAGAGAGACGCAGGGGCACAATTAGGGTTGGAAACAGCTGGGATCCACTTCTCCACTTGGGAAACAGAACTCCCTCCGTGCGCCTCAGCATGGGGCCCCTGAGCTTTCATCGGCTGGCTGCCCAGGCCCAGCAGGCAGAGCCTCTGAGTTCAAGGCCAGCTCCTGCGCTGGGCTTTGGGATGGGGCCAATTTGTTGAGTTGTTTCAGTGCTTTGATGTGTAAACTAATCATCCATCATTGTGCTCTAATTAAACCTAAGTGGTGCAATGGATTTGCTGTCATAGAGGCCAGGGCCCCTCCTGGACTGGTGGAGGGAGGGGCAGCCTCTGCTGAAAGCGGACCAGCCCCAGGAGAGCAGAGAGCAAGGAAATGCCAGGCGTGGATACGAAGGGCCCTGGCAGCTCTGGCTGGGTCCAGAAGGCTGGAGAGAACAGGACACACCAGCAACCTGGGTGGGGCTGTAAGCCTCTGATTTCCACAGTGCTGTCACCCTCAGCGTAAGCGTCTAGCCATCACAAGCTCAGGTCAAGTGGGGAAACCACAAGGTGACCTTACTGTTTGCCATGGTAACACATCTCTCAGGGGCCAGCTGTGGCCGGGCATCGTCAAATTGTAACCCAGCTTTGCTAGGTGAATGGATGATTTCCACCCTCACACCCAAACCAAATGAGGGAAGTGTTCAGGGACTGGAAATCTAGAAAACGTCGATCTTCAAGATTATTTTATCCTCATCCCTAGATATTTCCATGCTTGATTAGAAGAAGCCAGTCTGGGATTATGAAGAGGGGACAGCACCCTCCTTACAGGGGACGGTCAGAGGAAGGACGAGACAGTGGTGGTGCAATGTGTGTCCTGGGAAGAAAGAAAGTCGCCTGGGCCCCCTGGCTCCATGCAGATCACCAGGGCACAGGGATGAGGATGAGGGATGTCTATGTCTTGGGCTGCACCAACCTTCTGTGGGCCTTAACTTGGAAAATACTGATTTATTTATGCTCTTGCCTCAATATAATCAATAAATCCCACCCCGTAGAGACAAGGCAATGGCATAATGAAAATGAAAAAGCTTTCTGTTTTTCTTTTCCACGCAGGTTTTCATTCATTAACTGCTAACTGAACGTCTAGGTACAGGGCATGCTAGTAGATCAGGGTTGTGCAAGACATAGCCTCTGCCAGGAGAACACCCATAGTCTGAAAGGAAAGATAAGATAACCACACCTGATTTGACAGTTGCAAGTACAGTATCCTCCATGAATACTCTATGGATGCTCCACCCCTTTATATAAAATGATGTATAACGTACACATACCCTTCAGTATATTTTCAATCAGCCCCAGATGATTGATAACACCTAACACAATACAAATAGTGTGTGAGTAGTTGTTGTACTCTATCGTTTGGGGGAATAAGGACAGGAAAAAGTATGTACTTGTTTAGTACAGATATAATTTGTTTCTGAGTATTTTCAACACAGTCAGTTGAATCCAAGGATGTGGAACCTGGGAAACAGAGGCCAACTATAATTCAACAATAAATGTACACCACAAAGAAAATATAGGTCAAGCATATCATATGGAACTGTTCAGACATCTTCTTTTTTTTTTTTTCTTTTTTTTTTTTTTTTTTGGCAGTACTGGGGATCGAACTCAGGACCCTGCGCTTGCTAGGCAGGCACTTATTCCACTGAGCTATATCCCCAGCCCCTGTTCAGACATCTTCAAAGGTGGTATAAGAAGAGAAAGGACACTAATATTTAATGACAATATTTTAAAATGCCAGACGCTATGCTAGGCATTATTACAAGTGTTACCTCACTTAGTACTCACGACCAGCCCCTAAGGTGAATGTTATTAGTATTCCTATGTTATAAATGCGAAAGCTAAAACTTTCCTTAATAAATACCATACAAAACCAGGTGTGGTAGCACATGCCTGTAATCCCAGCTACTGAGGAGGATGAAGCAAGAAGATTTAAAGTTCAAGGCCAGGCTCGGTCATTTAGTGAGACCTTGTTTCAAATTTTTTTTAAAAAAGGAGGCTGGAGCCAGGTGTGGTGGTGCACACCTGTAATCCCAGCACTTGAGAGGCTGAGACAGGAGGATCATTGTAAGTTCAAGACCAGCCTGGGCTACAAAGTGAGCTCGAGACCAGATGAACTGCATAGCAAGACCCTGTCTCAAAAAGACCAAAAAAAAGAGGGGAGGGGCTGCACCTGGGTATGGTGGTGCATGCCTATAATTGCAGCACTTGGGGGCTCAGAGAGGAAGATCAATCACAAGTTGGAGGCCACCCTAGGCTACACGGTGAGTTCAAAGGCAACCCGGACTACTGTCTTAAAAAAAAAAAGAGGCAGTGGATGTAGCTCAGCAGTACAGGTCTTGCTTGCCTAAAATGTATGAGACCCTGGGCTTATTTCCTAGTACTACAGTCAATCAATCAGTGCCATGTAAAAGTATGGCAGATACAATTTTGTCTTTGCCCAGCCCACAGTCCCACATGTGCTCTCTCTCCCTCTCTGGAAATAGAAATTTTAGCCTCAGACCAGATAAAATCCTATCTTTTCTAGTCTCCCTTGTAGCTTGATTTGGCCACATAACTAGGTTCTGATAATGGGATACCCGTAGATGTGATGGGAGCAACTTCCATGTGCATTTTTACAAAGAAGGCAGCCTGTCTTCCCTTTCCTTTCCCTGCTTCCTCCTGGCTCCAACACAGATGTGGCGAGGAGCCACTTTGACCTTGCAACTGAAGGCAGTTTACTAAGGATTGCTGAGCGACTGGCTAGAGGAATCTTGAATATTCCATATCATAATTTTTCACCCTATCAGCTTCTATTTACTTTTTTTTTTTTTTTGGTACCAGGCATTGAATTGAAGACCTTGTGCTTGCCAAGCTGGCACTGTGCCCCTGAGCCTATAGTCTTGGCCTTTGTATTTACTTTTACATGGAAGAGATACAGGATTTTTCTTGGGGGGGGGTCTTTTCGATGCAGGGGCTCGCTATGCAGTTCAGGCTGGTCTTGAGCTCACTTTGTAGCCCAGGCTGATCTCAAACTCACAACAATCCTCCTGTCTCAGCCTCCCGAGTGCTGAGATTACAGGCGTGCACCACCATGTCCGGCAGAATTTTTTTTTTAATTGCTGATACATTGACTGTTTCAGGCATCTATGTCAACCAGCATAGGGGGAAAGGTACAAACCAACTAACTTCATAAAACAGAAGGTGCAGAGGGGAAGAGAGATGCAAAAGGGTGCCTACGTCAGCCTACGGGTGTCATGCATTTAACCCGGGCTTGGAAAAATCAGTTTCAGTTTTAGCGGGCAAGATGGAAGGTAGAAAAGAACAAGGTGAAAAACCATTAGCAGAGGCTGCCTCGATGCCTGACTTACATTAATCGGATTACCTAGATTGCAGCCTGGAAGATTCTCTTCTCCTCCCAGTGCAAACTTTGCTTGCATGCACAGTTGTAAGTTCCACCTTCCCCAGAGGCCTCTGCGAAGACTCCTTCCTGTGACTCTAGAGGAATATCTGCTATGACGTGAACATCAGCAGCACCCCAGCAGCATTTAAGTAGCCATGTAAGGTCACAGGTCAAGTATATCTGCACAGTTGTCTTTCTTCTCCACTTAGGTTAAATCCTCAAGGGCCAGGGTGATGTTTTATGAAGTTCTGCACTTCTTGCTCAGCACCTGCTACAGAGCCTAGATTGAGCAGTGCAGAGTGATGTAGAGAATTTGCACTTTGGAGCAAGGCTGCAGGAGTTCAAACCTCAGCCCTCTGTCTGCTCACCCTCCGAGCCTAGCTTTCCTATCTAAAACCAAGAATAGCAGAGCTGGTCCAGAATAATTGCTCTAGCTACTCTTAAGACCACATCTGTAAAAGTACCTAGCAGAGTGTTTGGCATAATGGCCATTTCCTTTTCTTTATAAAATAAATACGTGGGCTGGGTGTATAGCTCAGTGGAATAAGCGCCTGCCTAGCAAGCGCAGGGTCCTGAGTTCGATCCCCAGTACCACCAAAAGAAAATAATAATAATAAAAAAATAAATATGTGTCCCCAAGCCCCATAACTCTCCACATTATATCATGTATTAGAAACTGTGGTGCGTGAATGCTCCACTCATTCCCTGCCTGTGAGGAGTTTGGAAGATTCCAGCAGATGCAGCTTAATGTCAGCTAATTTAAGTGTTATGATCGTCACTGGCGCTAATCGAGGGAGGTGCATGTTGAGTGTGTGAGAGGTGGAGGGAGTTTGCCAGTCACTTTTGGACCTCATCTCCAAAACTGGCTACTTATTAAGCCTTTAAGACTTGCCAGATTGAGGTTAGAGAGCACAGATTGTTGTCAGCAACCCAAACTGGGGAAACAGATCACCTGTGTCTGGGTACCTCCTAATAATGTGTTTACATAGAAAGGGGAAAAGGCATAGGGTTGGCATGGCCTGACCATGAGTTTCACACACACACACACACACACACACACACACGCTCCTCTGAGAGCTGTCCTTGGGCGAGTTACCTTTGCTTCCCCTCCTTTTGCCTGGCATTCTAAACTCTATTGAAAAACTGCACCTAAATGATTAAGATGTTAACTGCTAAATCATGTTTTTTAGATTTATAGAACCCACAACATCTGGTGTCCCTTAGATAACATCACAATGTGTAATCCCCTTGTCTTGGTTACTTTTCTCTCCTTGCTGAGACAAAATACCCAACACCCAAAATGAAGAAAGGAAAGGTTTATTTAGCTTACAGTTTGTGGAGGTTTCAGTCCATACTTGGCTGGCTCAGAGGCAGAGTAGCACATGGCAGAGGGCAAACTGTTCATGGCAGCAAACAACCAGCAAACGTGTGGAATGGCAGGCAAGCAGCCTCTTTCTCTCCCTTACCTTGTAAACAGCCTGCCCCCACCCACGGGGTGGTGTAGCTCTCACACAGTCTGCATGCCCTCCTCTTCCACAGGCTCATGATGTGTACAAAGCACGCACCCTGGCTTCTGGCTGAATCACTCAGCCAAACCTCCCAACTCCCCAAGTTGACACAATTTATCGACCATAACACCCCTTCCTTCTTTCTTTTTTTTTGTATCAGAAATTGAACTCATGACCTTAGTCTTGCCAGGCAAGGGCTTATGCTGCTGAGTTATATCCCCAGCTCCTGCCTTATTTCAGTGCCGTGCATCAACTAATGCAAAGCAAGTACACTGCTGTGAGGTTTCACTTGCAGAAAAATAATGTTTGTCTACCTAGTCCCAAGAGATCAAGTTTAATTGCGGTTTCCAGCTAGAGAAGAAAGAGGACCCATGACTTGAAAGATGAAGACCCTGCCGGGTATGTAGCCTCCCTGCCCACTGCCACCATACCTCCCCTCTCTCCCTGTAAAAGCCCTTTCATGAACTTGAGATCCCTAACGTGGTCATTTTGTTTTGTTTTATTTCAGGTATGATAGCTTCCCCCACCTTCATCTCCTCAGTGTACCAGCCCTTAAATAAACCTGCTCTCCTTCCTACCGACTGTCCTGAGTACTAGCTTTTGAGTGGCGTAGACAGACTTGAGTCTAGTGTCATCCCTCTCCTGAAAAGCTTGTTTCTGCCCTGGTCTCCTCTATGCCAGTAAATAGTACCATCACCTCCCAGTTACTAAAGCCAGCAACCCAGGAGCTGCCCTTAACGCTCCATTCGCCTTTGGTCCAAATCCATCTTTCAGTGAGTTCTGTCACTTCAGTCTCCAAGCTGTCTCTGAATCCAGCCTCTACTCTCCATCCCTCCACCAAATTAATCCAAACTGCCTTTGCCTGTCACTTACAACTTTGCTAGCCATACAGTGAGCCGGAGTTTGGTAGCATCTGTGTCACCTAGGAGCCTTTTAGAAATTCAGTCTCAGGTCCTGTCCCAGACCTAGAAGTAGGAAATCCAAATCTGCACTTTAACAAGATCCCCAAGTGATTCCTAGGCACATGAAAGTTCTAGAATTTTTTTTTTTGAAAGTTCTAGAATTTTGCAGGAGCCCCCTAACTAGTTTTTCTCCTAGTGCTGGTTCATTCTAACCCACCCGTCTGGGACCGCTTTATCTTCTTGGCTTGAGAATCCCACTCCACACAGTAAGGGATTGTGGTTCTAATTTCTTACAGATTTGTTTTCCTTCAGGTTTCTTGTTTCCTCCCGAGTTGGGGAAGGGAGTTATTGTAGGTTATTTCCTTTTGGAATATGAGGCCTCTTGCAGTGCCTTGAATTTGTGGAAGGATTTCATTAAGTGACAGAGACCACTATGAAGCAGCTCTGAGAAAGATTTAATATTAACCAATTGGCTTTTCACGTTTACTTGTGAGTTGCCCAAAACCTAGGCACCTTGTCTGGAGATGGGCAGTGGACTCATGGTAGATGAACCTTTATGAGTCACTGGTCACTGCTGAGGCCTGTACTGGCCTGCGGAGCTGTGACGCTTCAAAGGACAAGATAAGGCCACAGCCAAGGATGTTTGGCTCCAACCCCAATTAACCAAAGGGAGACTACAGCTGCAGGCTCCACACTCCTGTAATAAACGCCGACCTAAAGATAATGTAGTTCTCCTGACTGACCTAATTTACTACTTGGGAAAATTCTCCCAAGGTCCTGCTCCGATTCCTGCATTTCCTTCAGTAGTCCCCACCTTTGTTTGAAAACCTAATAAATATGGGCTGCCCAGAAAAGTCTTGGTCTTCACCCAGAGAATCATGGGAAGTTTGGAACCTCCATTTCAATTTTCTCATTGATTTAAGCCTTCACTGTCCACTTATTTGGGAGATTGTAGACCTGATCAGCCCACAACTAAGAGATATTATTAACGTGATAATGTAAGTCCAAGTTCCAAGCTTCCTTTTTAAGTGAGCCCAGGCTTGGTCCCCATCCACTGTCCCAGCACAGCCATGAAATTGTCAACCCTTATGCATGAAGTTTCATCTCCTGGACTCTTCCTCCAAACCCACTCCCGCCTCCAGGCAGCCATAGGATCCACTCAGTTCTTGCTCTTTAACTTCCCTCCTAGTTTCTGACCCAAGAGTATTTGCCTTTTATTTTACCTAGCAGGTTGGGAGTTATAATACTTTCCTTCTATCACTTGGAGGTCCCCAGTATAATTCCTGTAAAATACTCAGTGGCAAATGCACACAGGATTTCAAGATTTTTTTTTTCTTTGAGGCAGGGTCTCACCATGCAGTTCAGGCTGGCCTCGAGCTCACTTTGTAGCTCAGGCTAGTCTCGAACTTGCGACAATCCTCTCGCTTCAGCCTCCCAAGTGCTGGGATTACAGGCATGCTCAACCACACCAGGCAATTTCAAGATCTTAACATGAAAAAATGTGAAATGCCTCATCCATAGATTTTTATTTGTTTATATACTGAAATGATAAATATTTTGGATTACTGTGTTAAATTAAGCATATGTTTTAAATTAATTCAACCTTGTAAAAAATATAGCTACTTGGGGCTTTTGGGGGGGTGGGAATTGAACTCAGAGCCTTTGTATGAACTACATCTCCAGTCCTTTTTATATATATTTTTATATGGGGCAGTCTCACTGAATTGCTAAAAGTTGCCCATGTAGGACTTGAATTTACAACCCTCCTGCTTCAGCCTCCGAAGTTTTACAGGCAGGCCATCACTGCACCCAGTTTACTAGGGAATTTTAAAAGATATATGTGGCTCACATGATGTATTTCTATTGGACATGGCCAATCTAAAGAATGAAATACTACACCTAGAAGTGAAAGCGAGCATAGGCATTATCAGAACCCACCTTTCATTCCCATTAGTTCTGGTTTATTGGAGGCCTAGGAAAGAATAGCGAATTCATTCAGCTCAGCGACAACTGAGCTCATTCCTGACTCTGCTGAGGGATGGGCGATCTCACTGGGGAAAAACAAACAGCCCAGGTCAGGCTTTGTTCTTAATGCTGTTCCTAAGTGCTGAGGACACCCCCGCTGGGTCCAGCCTCAAGGGAAACAGCGGGAAACTGATTGACAGCCATTAAGAAAATAGAATTGAACATCTCTGATCAGACATCAAGGCAGAATGTGTATCAAGCAAGTCTCAGACCTTGTGAATTCTCCAGCTAAGAGGAAGCCTTGCTTCAAGGACCTTTGCTGTTTGTGATTACATGACAGTCTTCCATCCTATGTAATACTATTCTGGGCCTAGAATCTTAAGAGGACGTTATTGTGAAGTGCTTGCCATTTATTGGCCATGTGGGCAAACGAGTTAAGCTCCGTGTCCTTCCCTCTGTTTTCTCATATGGAAAATGATAAGAACTGCACCTACCTCACTGAGTTGTAAACGTGAGATCTATCAAGCAGTGCGGGGCTGGGGATATAGCTCAGTGGAATAAGCGCTTGCCTAGCAAGCGCAAGGTCCTGAGTTCAATCCCCAGTACTGCAAAAAAAAAAAAAAAAAAAAAAAAAAAAAC
>PVLD010023660.1:0-26971 GCA_004027595.1 Dinomys branickii | reverse complement strand
AATTTGCATGTCTGTATATGGGTCCATACATCTACAATTCGAAGATATCAATGGATAAAGCAACAACTACTGTTGAGACCATATCACCTTGTCTATAGATTAGTTGTGATTGTACTATTTTCTATGATAATGGGTGTCTGTTTGTCAATATGTTTTTGTACTTTTATGTTTCTAAAATAAAAAAAAAAAAAAAAAAAGCGATGCCAGCCTTATTCTGTTTTGTTTCTAGTAGCTCATAGTGGGCCTGGTTCTGTACACCTTTGAGAAATGGTTGAAAGCTTTGTGGTGTTTTTTGTTTTGAAATAATTCTGTTGTTTACTTGTAAATGCTCATATTACCCTAATGATTCTACTTTATTATTCTGCATTCTATTGTACAATGAAGTCACAGTTACAATATTCTGTGGCATGCTCTGTGTAAAAATATTTCATTTGTTCACTAGTCCCTCTCAGTGGTTCGCTGTGTTGGGTGCTTTCCTACCTTGACCCTTTCTTTTTGTGACCCTTATTATACATCGGAAAGTAATTTTTCCTAGTCCCATTGTGTATTTAGAGGAATTCAGGTCACAGAAAGCTTGGAAAGAGGTTGAAGAGCCTGACAAGTTTCCTGCCTGTATTTAGTCCGCTGTCTGCTTTTCCAGGATGTATTTAGATTTCTTTTAGTGCTTCTGCTATATAACCAACCTGATCTTACTTAGATTTGTGACTAATGAGACTGTTTTCTTGTTAGAACATGAAGAGGAGCTGGACCAAGAATTTGAGCTGGAGACGGACGCTTTATTTGGAGGATTAAAGAAGGTACAAGGTGGAAAAATGATAAACCTCAATTTCCAAACTGACATCAGGTCTGGGGGTGTAGCTTAGTGGTGTAGCACTGGCCTCGCCTGTCTGTGCAAAGCCTGGGGTTTGATCCCTAGCACTACCAACATCAGAAACAGAAACTCAACTGATTCCAGTAATTTACATCTTTGTTGTGTTTGGGTTTGACCCACACAGTGCATTGTTCAGAAATTAAGCATATTTTCTGCTGCAAAGGTATGCGTGTGTTGTGTTGAATAAGGCATTCCCCACAGTCTTTGTTTTCTTGTCCCCTGTCAGTTCTTAAGGTACCAAAAATTAGATTATGTTGTTTTATCAGTTAGCACAATTTTCATTTTGGTAGATTCCAGGAAGTCCTTTGTTGACCTTGACATATCTGTTAAGATTAAGCATGGCTCTAGTATACCCTCTTCATCAGCTCTTGGCTATGGTAGGAATGCCTGCTGTCCATGCTGCGGTAGTGCATGCTGGGAATTTCTGGCCCTCTTTTCCCTGCCACTACTGTGGTAGTAGCTGGCACATCTGTCTGCTAATACAGCTCATTCTGCTGCTTCAGGAGGAGGCAAGGTGGCTCTTGTTCAGTTGCAGGCCTTGTGCCCTTCTGATGCAATAGGGAGTGCTTCTGTGTCAGAGTATGTTGTAGGTAGGTTCCAGCTTCTCCTCTTCCAGTAGGGAGAGGCTAGACTACTTTCTCTCCCATTAGAAACCCTTTCTCTGGGACTCTTTATGGTCTTTTCCTTCCTATTTTCCAGGACCTCATGCAGTCTTTTCTTGGATATTGGGAGGTCTGGGGCCCAGCTCATGAAACCATGGGGTTTCATGTCAAAGCTAGTTTTGAAGTTCTTGCAGTGTGTTTTTAAAACAATGTCAAGCATTGATTTTTTACTACTTTTACTGTAAGTAGGTACTGTATCAGGTATATGATAAATTCAGCTTTTGTGGGTTGGCTTGGGACATAAAATAATGCTTAAAGGTCCGAACATCCTACCTTACCAGTGAAGGGGGCTGGGGATATAGCTCAGTGGAATAAGCGCTTGCCTAGCAAGCGCAGGGTCCTGAGTTTGATCCCCAGTACCGCAAAAAAAAAAAACAAAAACACTTTAGAATATCATTCCCCAATGTCCATCCCTACGGAGGTATGTGGGTGCATTTGTTCCTACCTTACCAGTGAAATTTAGAAGAGAATTAATTTCCAAATTGGGCACTGCATGTACTGGTACTTTTCAACCTTGAGAGCTGGAGATTTTGCTTAGAATTGTAACAAATGTACTTCAGTTTCCATGCGATGTAGTCTATCTGCTTTTGCAGCTCTGGCTCTGTACAGAAGGACTCTATTACCTGGAAGGCCCATGCGTAGGACTAGAGGATTGTCCTGCCTTGCTTGGGTGCCTTTTGGTTTTTGTTATTGCTCTGCTTACTGGATATTTCTATGAAAAATTAGACATGAATTGAATTTGCATCACAGGATCCATTTCTAGATGTTTCTCATTTCCGTAAGCCATTTTTAGGTTATTCATAGCAATGTAAGGTGAGTTAGCCTGTGCCCACTTCAAAGATGAGGAAACATGGAAATTTGAGATGTGACTGATGGCTTTGTGAGTGTTTTGGATCCATTCTTTAGAAGCATAGCACTATTGGATCAACAACCAAAATATGTCCATTTATTTTCCAATTCAGAGTTGCACAATCTGGGCATTTCAGATACTGAATTGTTTGCTGGGGCAAACATAAGGATATCTATTTTACAGCAAGAGACTTAGCTGAAGAGACACTACTGTGAGGCAGTATGAAAAATGAACTAGGCCCTGAGATGTTTTAGAGCCACTATGGGTCTCATTGTCAGGAGCAGGCTCAGCCCACTGGTATGTTGTTTCTTCTAGACAGTGGGGCTTTGTCTTCACAAACCTCCAGTCTCATCCCTCCATCAGTCTAGCTACTGGACACCCTGCTAAGACTGCCAAGCCTGGGGGCGTGATCTCTTCTGTGCATTCTCCATGACAGTTCTGTCACAGGGCTCCCTGGTGGAGGGAGCTGATGTTCAGGCCAACCCTGCTTTTGCAGAAAAGTGCACAAGGCACAGAGATGCCCAAGGACTCCACCCTTTGCCATGCTGACAAATCTTGGTCTGTCCTTCCTTCTGCCCCTCTGACCACTCAGCCATCTACTCAGTGTTCAGTGCTTAGCATGTGGGCTGGGTGATTCAGAGTCCTAGAATTTAGAGACTCAATGCTGCACCCTCAAGGATAGGCAGTAGAGGAGGGAATTGACGCAGTGATCTTAGGTTTTGGGCACTTTTTGCTGAATGGCTCCCTTCGTGGAGGCTGTAGCCGAGGGCGAGCAAACACCTCTCTGGTCCGCATTCTAATCAAAAGAAGAGTCTGCCTGTGAATGGGACAGAAATCATGAGGTGGGGAAAGCTTGTGTTATCTGACCAGCCCGTTCTTAAATGGTGCTAAACCTTGGCACTGCTGACATGTTTTTGTTTTTTTTTTTTTTTTTGGTCTTTGAAACAGGGTCTTGCTGGCCTTGAGCTCACTTTCTAGTCAGGCTGATCTCGAACTTGCAACAATCCTCCTACCTCAGCCTCCTGAGTGCTGGGATTACAGGCGTGTGCCACCACACCCAGTAGACATTTGGAACCCATGAGCATTTGTTCTGAGGGAGCGATTATACACACTACAGGATGCGGAGCAGCCGGGGCTCATCCTTTGCCCAAGGTCTTGATTATAAACACATCTTCAGGAATTGCCAGATGCCTCCCAGGGATAAATTCACCCACTTTGACAACAGATGGTTCAGTGAAGGGCTCTGTCCCGCTCTGCCCCACTCGCTGCCTTGGTCCTGTTGGTTTGTCGTGCTGCCCTTTGCTACTCCTGGCTCTCCGCCTGGATGCTTCCCCGCTGCTTCCCCTCAGGAGTTAGCCCCCAGATCTCAGCATGGCCTCCCCGTCTCAAAAGCACTCCCTAAGCTGCAAAACTGGGCTTAGTGCTCATAATTCCTAATACTTCCCTCCCTCCCTCCTTTCTTTCGCACCTGCGCATTGATTGCAGCTGTCTCTGTGCTCAGTGTGTGCTGCTGCTGGGAACAGTGATGAGCCAGGCAGACAGGGTTCTGTGCTGGTGCTTCCTCAAGGGGAAGACCAACAATCAATAAAGGAACAAACGGAGCAGCTACAGATCAAGCTAAATTATGTGAAGATGCATTCATTCATTTTTCACTACTATAAAAAACAACGGAGGAGGTGGGCACTTTGTGAAGGAAAGGGGTTTACTTTGGCTCGCTGTTGTGGAGGTATAGTGGTATCTGGGTTCATGAACTTAATTCATTCCACAGTTCTGGGGAAGATGGCTGTGACTGTCTTAGTTATTTGATGTGGAGTTCACAGACCGAAGCAGAATTTTGCCGACTGCTTCTGTTCGGAAAGCAGATTATTCACAAAAAGAAACGTTCATGAACCAAATCCAAGGTTGGGGGGCCTTGACTGCGGCCGGCCTTCCTGTTAGCTGAATCCAAGTCCATAGGACATCACATGGTGAGGGACAGTAAGCATGTGTGTGTCTGCGTGCCTCTTTCTGCTCTCTCCCCCTGTTATAAAGCCACCAAGTTTCCATCGAGGGGCTCCGACCTAATGACCTTTCCTCTTCCTAATCCCAAGACTGCACTTCTAAACACTGTAGTTGGATTAAGTTTCGCCCCTTTACAACGGGCACTAAATTTCAGTGTCATGAAGGGGACATCCAAACCATACCTGAACCATGGCAGAAGGACATAAACTGATCAGTGACACTGTAGTAATGCTTTGGGTTGTATCACCTACGGCATTATGACACAGTTATTTGTCCAGTTTTATTTTGTGTTATCCATCCCCACGAGATGGTGAGTCTCATAAGCAGGGCTGAGATTTGATTATTTCTGTCTCCTCTATGCCTGGAACAGTGAAAACAGGTACTGTATTGCTTTTCACTGCAGGAAAGAGTGAAGCCATTAGAGTCAAATGCAGCCGCCCTAGGCGAATGCCTGGTCGGTGGTGGCGGCTCAAGGGGAGCTTCCTGTAGGATGGGAAAGGGAGCTGGGTTTTAGTGAGGCTCAGACGTAGAGGGTCACAGCCTGCATCAGGAGCACCTTTGCGCTGTTCCATTTCCTTGCTGTGATGCCAGCTGTCATGGGGAAGCAAGTGCATGTGCATCTGTTGTGACTTCATTTGCCTCAGAGCTTGCTGTTTTGTCTCATCTGCTCTTCCAGGCCTGGAGCTGAGGACCACCTGCCCCACAGGTGGCCATGGTTCCTGGGGATCTGTGTGGCCAGGGCCTCACCTCCCTGGCATTGTCTGTCACTGCTCTTGGCAGTCTTTCTCTTTTTCTTCCTCGCCTTCTCGGTAGTGGTCCTGAGGAGATAAAGGAAACCTCTCAGTGCTTGTTTTCCTTGCTGGATGAAGTAAAGGTTTTAGACAGCATGGGCTGAGTCAAACTGAAACACACACGCTCTGGTTTGCGTTGCATTAAGGTTTTCTTTCCGTTTTTATTTCTGATTAAGGGTACTTGGCATAGTGGGAAGAGCTCAGGTTTGGAGTTGTGTGGACTTGAGTTCAAACCTGGCTTTACTACATCATGGAAAACCATTTACCTTCTCTGAATCTCAGTTTTATTATCTGGAATATGGAAATGGTAGTTGATGGCTACGAAACACCAAGCATCTATACGCTTGGTACAGAATAGATGCCTGCTACGTGATGTGGCTACTGTCCTTCTCTCCTTCCTTCCTTCCTTCCTTCCTTCCTTCCTTCCTTCCTTCCTTCCTTCCTTCTCTCCTTCTCTCCTTCCCTCCTTCCTTCCTTCCTTGCTCTTTCTTCCTTCCTTTTCTTTTTCAGTGGCTGATTACTTTCTTATTTCACAATAAGCATTGTTGGGAGGTCGCGTTCTACCGAGAGAGTGGGAATTGCTGCTGAAAGGGCACTGTGCTCTGCGCCCTGGTATGACTGGGCAGGCAAGCAGTTCTTCCTTCTCTCCCAAGAACATATCTTCCGGGGGCTTCTGAACCTGGAGTGCACCTGTATGTAAACTGTTCTTTCATAAGTAAAATCAGAGATTTCACAGTGTCTGTGAGAAAGCTAAGGAAGGAATGACAAGGACAGAAGAGGAAACTCAGTAAGTCGTCTTTGAATATAGAGAGAAAAGGGATACTTTTCTAAGTAAAGACGTGGTGTTATAAAGGGCCGGGGATATAGCTCAGTGGCACAGAGCCTGCCTGGCAAGCACGAGGTCCTGAGTTTGATTCCCAGTACCAAAAAACAAAAAAACTATAGTTTTAGCTACTCAGCTTTGCCTACCATAAAGATTTTAAGATTTAGCCTATTTTTTTTTTTTTTTTTTTGCGGTACTGGGGATTGAACTCAGGACCCTGTGCTTGCTAGGCAAGCGCTTATTCCACTGAGCTATATCCCCAGCCCTAGCCTATCTATAAATGCTTCTTTATTTCACTACTTTGAAAAAGAAGCATTGCTCTGTCTTGGTTCATTTAACAAATATGAAGTGCCTGGGGGAGAGAGGCCCCTGGGCCACGTGCATGTGCCGAGGCGACTGTGATGCTCCAGGCTCTGTCTCTGTCCTCTCTAAGCTCTGAGTATGATGAACTGGTGAGGTGAGAGATGCCACCAGCCTCTGGGGCAGAGAGGGACAGGATGACAAAACCCTGACTCAGAGGACCATCTCTGCAATGTGAGCTGGGATACAGGGTCAGGCAGGTGAAAGGGAAAGGAGCCTGCGGCCCTGGAGCTGAGAGCAGGTGATTGAGGTAGGCTGGAAGGTTGAGTGGGAGGAGGAGGCGTGACTCGAGAGGGCAGAAGCCCTGGGCGGCCACGTGTTGAATCTGGACAGCACCCAGGAGGCAGTGGACACTCATGGAAGGGTTTCGGGTGTCAATGTTCTGTGGGCTCTTTTAGGAGTCCACTGTCTCTGTCCCTCAAATTTGATCTCGGTTTTGCAGAGCTAAAGCCTTGCTCCTATTTCTCAGCAAACTAGGTCTAGAGGTTCCATTCAAACCAGCTATTCCTCTTCTGGGTATTTTCCCAGAAGATCTGAAAACATCATATCACTCTGATATATGTGCACCCATGTTTATAGCAGCGCAATTTGTAATAGCTAAAATGTGGAAGCAACCCAAGTGTTCATCCACAGAAGACTGGATTAAAAAACTGTGGCATTTTTATATAATGGAATATTATTCAGCTATAAAGAAAGACAGTTTTGGGGACTTTGTAGGCAAGTGGTCAAAACTGGTACATGTGCAGGCAACGTATTGTATCACCGGTGTAAGAACCTGAGGGTGGGAATATAAACTAAGAGACATGAAGGAAATCTGTCCAAAAACAAAGAACAGATGGGACGAGGGAAAGGAGAAAAGAAAGAGACAAAAATGTATGTATATATATATGAATATACATATATGCAGGAGGGCTAACATGGTTCTACTATTGTATTATATCACTTAATGCTAAGGAATAATTGATGATGGTTTATTTGATCAATCTTGTATGTCTGTATGTGTTATCCTGAACACATAGTTCGAAGATATCAATATGCCAAGCAGCAACTATTGGTGTTTTTTTTTTTTTTTTTTTTTTTGGTGTTTTTGTGTTGTTGAGAGGATTAATTGTCTGACCACTTTTGCATGTCTGTATCTGGGTTCATATATATACACTTCGAAGGTATCAATAGGTAAAGCAACAACCACTGTTGAGTCCATGTCACCTTGTATGTAGATCAGTTTTTATTGTACTATTTGTTATGCTAATTTGTGTCTGTGTGTTAATATGTTTTTGTGCTTTTATTTTTCTAAAAATTAAAAAAAAAATAAAGCCTTGCTCCTAACTTCACCATATTTTTCCCTGGCTTCTTGGAACTTTTCACTGATGCAAACACTATTTTCTGTGAAGTGATAAATAGAAGAGAGAGGAGAGCAGAGTGCTTGTTAGCTAAGAATTAATAAGCAAAATTGATGTTTATACATTTGCTTTGCAGATCCTGTTTTTACATAAGGTGGAAAGCTACAGTTCCAATTCCTGTCTTCACCAAATAATCACTCCCATTTCCCTTTTCCTGACCTGCCTGCACACCTCCCCTGCATCTTGAAGGAAGCCTGCCAGTGAGGAGAGCAGGCGAGAGGCCTGCTGCTGCTGATGAAGAGCAGCAGTGTGGTCTGTGTTAAGAAGAGGGAGCAATTGGGTGTGCTTGGAGCCCTCCTTCCACCACTGACCTGTGGGCGTCTGGCCCCATCTCTGTGCCCAGAGGGGCTGGCGCCGGACCCAGCAGTCTGCCCCTGCTGCGCAGCCCCTCTGTGAAGGGGCAAGACTGAATGAAGCCCAGTGTTTTGCTGAGAAGGACAGACTGTGAACTCACATACACGGCCAAGCCACACATCAGTCTGGTCTTATCGGGTGGAGGCAGAAGAGTGAGGTGGCAGAAACACTGGGGTACACTTTGAGGGGAGCGTGAAGGAAGCCTGACCTCTGTGTATGCACAGGTTTAGGCAACAAAGCAAACACCACAGAGCCCATGGTCCTTTAGAGTCCCCAGCCACAGAGGCATGTTTGACTTTGCCCAGCAGGCACTGCCCGGGCTACTGTGCATGGGGAAGCTGGGTGCGCAGAGGAGAGGTGATGGCCCTGAGGATGGCAAGATGTTCCCTGCCAGTCAGCTGGTTCACAGCCCAGGAAGCTCCCCAGTACATCTGTGCTCATTCTGGCTCAGTGGCCCAGACTGGAATGAATGCTGTGGGTTAAGGGAAGCCAGAGGCATGGTCTCTCCAAGTTTACACTCGAGAAAGCGGGCTGACATGTAGCTGTCTTGGGGTGAGCTTACACTGTGTACCAAGGGGCAATCTGAGCAGACACAGGCTGTGCATAGTCAGGACCCTTGGCCCTTTCTGTGTCCTGCCTAGAAACTGGGCCTGGCATGACATTTAGTGGAGTGATTTCATGTGCATGGTTGTTCCTGGGTAGGGTAGCTAAAGAGTGCTGAGAGGGGCTTTCGCCCTGGAATGACCAGGCAGGGTTCCCTGGAGGAGGTGGCTTTGAATTGAGCTTTGAGCAGAGGTGTTATGTGTGGGTAGAGGTGTTATTGATCCAAGTTTATTAGATTGTTTAATAAGCATGAAATTCTTTGGTTTTACTGTTGAGAACTTCTGGCAGTTGGAGGTGAGTAGGAGTTAAAAGTCTCCTCTCTGCCCAGGATATTTTAAAGTGAAAGAGTCTGGGTGTAGGTTCTGCCAAGTGCACTGACATTTATGCGTAGGCCAGTATAAACCTATCCCTGAACCTGTCCCCAGAAGCTCCGGTCTCTCTTTAGGCATCCAGCAGTCATCACAGGACACAGGACGGCTCACAGACCAGGACGGCCAAACCAAGGCCTTTACCCTGAGGCCTTAGCTGCTGGCTCCAGAGATTTGTAGCCTTCATTCTTATGACCCGGCAGCCCGAGAACAATTTTAACCCACCACATGTTGGACACCACTCTTTTCATTAATAAAATGTTTATTTCTAACTTGGGAATGATTTGAATTGTAGCCATGTGTGGGATGCGGATTTCTGAATGGGATCCATCAAATGGTGACTTGTTCCTTCTTGAGCGTGGGTTCCTTATTTGGGCACTTTCAGTGCTGTCCTTGGGGGTATAAAGATTGAAGCTAATTAACACTCATCCTGCATCAATACCTGACCAGGCAGGAATTATTCCAGCAGGGATGGCTGCTGGTGCCCGGGAGCTGAAATGTAGGGGAGCAGGAGCAGGGGAGGAGGGACACCGTGTCTCAGCACCTTCCCTAAGAGCGGTGCCTGTCAGTGTTCTGAAAAGGTTATTACCTTTTAAAAGCATGACATGACAGTTGATAAGTCTCCGTGAGGAGGAAATTAGGAGCAGCAGGCAGGTAAGCGCGAGATCGTGAGACACGTGGGAGAAGATGTGAAGGATGGCGTCTGAGTAGGGAGCTGACTGAAGCCACTTTTGGGGTGACAGTTGCTGCTGAAAAGTTTGAGGTGGATGAAGGTTATTCCTTCTTCCCTCCTAGGCTTTGTGAAAGCAAATCTCAGATAAGATTGCGACTTTTCATATGTAAATTTCTCAAAACTCTGCCTTATTAGCATCATTAAGAAAGAGGACCAGCGAAGGCACTTCAGAGACATCCTTTTTTATCATATGGAGACACCTATTAGAAACCAGTATGGTAGAGCTGGGCATGGTGGCGCACAACTGTGATCCCAGCACTTGGGAGGCGGAGGCAGGAGGATCAGTGTGAGTTCAAGGTCAGCCTGTCTCAAAAAAAGAGAGAAAAAAAATAAAGTAGTATTATATTCTCAAAGGAAGTCCCTTCCAGGTAGATGTGATAATGTCCAGAGGGAATCTATAAATTTTTACTCAGCATCAGGCAGTCAGAAGTTCTCCAGTTCTGTGGGTTTTTATAATTTCTGGGTTCTAGTTGCTTGCGGTAGTGGTCAGGCTAAAGCATGATGAGACTTTAAATTTAAGCTCAGCCTGGGAAATTTAGCAAGACTTTGTGTCAAAAACTGAAAAAGAACTAAGGAAATAGTTTAATCACCCAATACCAGGAACACAAAAAACCAGATTCTGAAACCTTGAACCTGTATGGAAACAATGGGAATATCTCTAAAACACATTACCTAGTTATTTAGTCCTACTTGCAGTGTTAATAGTGCTAATGTGTCACAACTCAAAAAAGCTTACATCTAGAAAACAAAACCAGATACACTAGTCCCTAGAATTCATTTGTTAAACTTTGATGAGATGACCTCCTCCTTTCACCACTATAAATACCCTTGCCAAGGAAAGGCCTCAAAAAATTACATACAAACTCAAGTTTGTCTCTGTACATAGAAATCTTTAGTAAAAGGCAAAAGATTTGTTTGACCTGGAGACTAGAGTATGTACTGACTTAACTGAACTCATTATGCTAGTAAATGCAATTCCTAGTTCACTGATGGTGACTTTTTAATCCACAAGCGCTGATTGCAGTATTAATTTATTTATGTAAGACATTCTGTAGATTAGATAAACTCCCATATTAGAAATGTTAAATTGAAACATACACAATTTTTAACTTGAAAGGATTGGGCTATGAGGAAGGTACTATGGGTATGCAAATGACAGATCTGAATCATCAACTTTCAGTTCCACCAATATTTTAGCGTTCACAGCCAGGGTCCTCGGCCACCGTTAGGGGGCGAAGCAGAGGTCCACGTGGCTGAGCTCTACAGTCCTGTCCCGGGTCAACAACAGAAATTGCTTTTGTCACTTTTGTGTATTAGGATTGTGAATATAGTTTATGTTTTATTATATTTTTAAAGGCTTTCACTTTGGAAAACACAGGAAATTGCAATAATGGTACAGAGAATTCCCTCCTGGCTTCCCCAGTGGGGAGCTTTACACAGCTAAGATAGAACTCAGGAACTCTCTGACATTAGTACCATCCGGACTTCACTCAGATTTCACCAGTTGTGCAAGGCACTCCTTTGTGAATGTGCATAGAGTTGCATGCAGTTGTTTCACTTATGCAGATTTGTGTAACCACCAACAGAGGAACAGAACCTTAAAGAATTGTCTTGCTCTGACTCTAAACTTTCACACTCCCACTCTCTTCCCACCGCTACCCCTAAGGGGCTATGTTGTAATGCAGAGAACACATTCCGAATGGCTAGAGCTTTTGTGGAGAGGAGTGGCTCTTCTATCATATGATAATGACCCTGTTTGACCCCGAGATTTCTTTTCTGAAGTCTTCATCTGATATTAGTATAGCCATTCTGTTTTCTTTGTATTAAAGTGCATTTTTTTCTTTCTCCCTTCCCCTCCCCTGCCCATCTGTGTGTGTGTGTGTGTGTGTGTGTGTGTGTGTGTGTGTGTTGGGGACTGAACCCAGGGCCTTGCACACACACTTGGTCTATCACTGAGTTGCACCTTTAAGCCTGGAAATGAATTTCTTGTAGAGTGGGGTCATTTCTTAACCATCTACTCTGCCAGTCTTTTTTTTTTTTTTTATTAGTATATTTAATTGGGTTGGGTTTTTTTGGCTTCTGAAATCTGTAGGTTTAAGCCTTTTGCCAAAATTGGGAAATATTTTTGCCATTATTTCTTTGAATAAATTTTCAGAACCACGTATTTGCTCTTTTCCCTCTGGAAAATTTAAGAGATGAATGTTAGATCTTTTGCCGTTGTACCATGGTTTACAAAGACTTTTTATTTTTTGTCTATTTTCTCTGTCCTGGTTGTGTAGTTTCTATGAACTCATTAGGTTCAATAGTTCTTTGTCATGTACTTCTGCTATTAAGCCAATCTAGTGAGTTATTTAGTTAATTTCATTGTGTTTGTTGTCATTCTGCAGGCGCTGAGGTCACTAGCCAGTTTGTCCTCTTCTTCCCACCTTTAAGACTCTTGTGATTATCCTGTGTGTGTGTGTGTGTGTGTGTGTGTGTGTGTAATATCCGTGGTTTTTAGTGGGAGCAACGGGGAGAACTGTAGCTTCTATATCTTGCCTGAAACCCAAAATCTACATGTTGAAGTATTTTAAAGTAAGTTTTAGACGTGATAACAAAAAATAAACCATTTTGTTAACAGTAAGTTTCTGAAGAGAAACGATTCAAATCATGGAAAATGGGGAGAGGAGGGACAGTGAGCACTGAAGATGTGATGAGCCCTAATTCTTACTCTTGTTTTTCCTTTTCCAGCTTCCAGGCATTTTGCCTGGCTGGGATGGCTGACTGTGCTAGTCTATTTTTTGTTGCTATAACAATGTACATGAAACTAGACACTGAGAGTTTTTTAAACTCACAGTTGTGGAGGCTTAAGTCTAAAACCAAGCAGTTCTGTCCATCCGCATGGCCTCCGAGGGCCCCTTGCCTGCATCAGAACACAGTGAGAAATGGAAAGGAAATGCTGTGTGTGGAAGAGGCCAAGCTGCAGGGGTTATAGCAGCAGTTCTGCAGGGAATTCAGCAGGGTCCTGTGAGAGCTGTGTGAATCTCATCAGAGGGTGAGGCGCTCATAGCATATTACTTCCCACTAGGTTCACATGTTGAGGGTAGCACCATCTTTCAGCGTAGTCAGACTGAATTCCAGGCTTGCAGCATGCGAGCCCTATGAGATGCACTCAGACACCTCCAAGCTACAGCACTGACCATGCTCAGAGATGCTGCTCAGAGCACTGAGCAGCTGATGCTCCAGGAGGGAAGTGCCTTGTGGATAGCGGGAGCAGGTGGTAGGCAGAGGGGGAAGATGAAAACGTGTGTGGGAGAACCCTTGGGTCTAACACTGGTTGTCTCCTTCCCTGGTCTTCATGTGTAAAGTCCAAGGAGAAAGGTGAGGTTATGAAGGTTCTCTGCTACCCTAGGTGGGTAGCAAAGATGCTATTTTCTCTTCTTTTTGTCTTTTACCATGCTTTTCTTAACTGGCCTCTGTCCTAGAGGCCACTGACATTCTGGGACTTCATCTGTAGGTCCACTTTGTTGGTGTGTGCCTGTTGCAGAGGTGTTGTGTGTAAATGAGTTTTCTTGAATATGTGAAGACTTCCTGAGCAGAAACCAGATTCTCTGAGAGAGGACCATGTTCGAGGTTGTGGTCCCCAAAGCACTGCAGCTCTTCACCAGCTTCTGTTACTCTGGTGCTTTTTGCACTGCTGGTATTCTGAAGAAGTGGCACTAATGGGTGTACACTTCACTGGTACTGCTATAGCTGGAGTGTCTTGTCATTCCACTGGATTTCGCTGTCGGTCGTAACCCCTGGCTTGTTATCCTTATTTGTTGTTTATACTTTCTTTTCCATACACCTTGTGGAAAATTTGGTTAGTACTTGTATTCAATTTGAAAAGTATAGGGATAATAGTGTTTGTGCCTTCGACTTCATACTGGAATTCAGTAACTTGATTCTGCTCTGGTTTGGATGTGGTTTTTATGTGCTGCCCAAGGGTTCCTGTGCTGGAAACTTGATCTACTGTGGCCATATTAAGGGGTGCTGGACCCTTTAAGGAGGGGGGCCATAAGTCATTGGAGGTATGTCTTTAGTTGTCTAGGACCCCAGTGTCTCTTTGGCTTTATGTCTCACCATGTTGCCTTGTCCAGCACAGCTCTTAAAATTCCCAGGGGGAGGATGGTGGAGGATGAAGAAATGAGAACAAGAGTCAGAATGCAGAAAGCTGAGGTCAGGTGGAGCCCCTCTCCTGGTAGGAGAAAAGGAATCATCCAGCGGCTGCAGTGGGGCAGGGTGGTGTCAGGCGAAACCCCTTTACCTAACAACTTGTTTACCTGGCTTGCCTTGGGCACCCCATGTTCTTGGGTATGGACTTTTTCTTGCCCTACATGTGTGATCAACCTCCAGCTCAGTCAATCCTCACAGCATGTGGTCCCCTGCTCCGTCCTGGCATGGTGCTATCCACCGAGAGGCCCTCAGCAGAGGCTGGCAGCATGTCCTTCAAACTCCAGAATTGTCAGCAAAGAAGACTCTTTTATTTATAAAGCACCCAATCTTAGGTATTTCATTGCAGTAACAAAATGGACTGGTACAGATTTTTCTTTGCCAACTCTAGGAAGAAAGAGACTATGGAACATATAAAGCAGGGAGACGTTCTGTCTATATTAGACCAAGTGTATGCTATTCCAGACACTTTGTTACTTATAGAAAAAAAGTTTCATTGGTGAGGGCATTTTATCTTTGAGAAAGTTTGTTTAGGAGAGAGTGTTGTCTCTGGAAAGTATGAGCAGTAAAATGACTTAGTTCAAATTATTTTAGCAGTAGCAGAGCAGCTGTTGAAAGAAAAAGAAAACTCTTCCAATAATTGCTTGATGAATTATTAGCCTGGGTTCATCTAGAGAGCAGTGCCTCTTCTGTGTAGAATTTCTACAAAATTAATCTTCACTTGTGTTTCTTGTCTGCAGACTTATAGGCCATTAAGGTGAGTTTGCTGCCTTGGAACATACAGGGAAACAATTATGATTTCAAGAAACTTATAAAGCTTTTCTCTGATCACAGAGAAACTTCTACTTGGTGCAGTTAGGAATTAGATATGGTCTCAGAGTAAATAATAAGCAGTTAATACCATTTAGGAATGAGATACACAAAAATGTCTAGTGTTTCTGTTGTGTTTTGTTTTTGCCACATGTTGGATATGAGGATAAAGAAAACAGTAAATATATTCACGTGTCTGCTAATTGTCTCTGTACGAGGGAAAAAGATACTGTAATGAAAAATATAGACTTGTGAGCAACACAGGTGACTTCCTGTCATATTTTCTGATACATAAATGCATTTGTGAATGTGTTCTGCATGAATATGGCCTTCTTCATCCAGTTTTGGAATGCTCAGTGGAATGATACAGCTATTTTCTTCCATTTCATTTTCTCTCACTTAATAGACTTCAGAATAAGGTACTTTAATGTGACTTATGTTTGCAACGCTTCTGTTACAAAGGTAGGGCTAGATTCCAGCGAGAAGAAACATTCTCCCATAGTGTTTTTATCAGTGGTTCATTGCAGACAATAGAATTCACTCCAGTCATTTCAAAAAGAGAGAAAATTATTGCAGGGATTCAAAGATATTTCAGGTTAACTAAAGGTCTGCAAGAGCAGCAAAAAGTGAGTTTCCAGAGCCTTTTGGACTGTAGGGTCTCCAGCATGGCTGCTGCGCACAACCAAAGAACCTCTGTCACGGTTCCTTCAGAACAGTCTCACGATGGTGCATTATGTTCTTTTGCCTTCAGGGTCACAGTGTATTTGTTATCAGAAGTTAGGACATTTGCAGATGTGTTAGCTGCAAGGAACTCTGGGGCATGTAGTTTTCAATCTTCCACCCTCTAGTATAGTAGGAAGTTGTAGTAGGGGGCCTGGAGTAGTCGTGACTGAGCCCCTCTATATCTGCTGTACAGAGCGGGTGTTTTATTTTGAGGAGAAGGTTAAAATGAACGCATTCCCCTGATACTTTAGAGTTGGCAGCTTTTCTGAAGGAAGATGCTCACTTTTGTTAACCATGGACTCACTTTTTGTCTAGTCTCTAGAACTCTTTTAGTACCTTTCTTTTGATTGGAGCTGGGAGCCCAAACAGCTCAAATGTCTCGTACTTCACATGTAAGTGCATCCATTTGTTTCAGGAGATACAGCTTGGAAATGCTTGGTTTCATGTTCCTGATCAAAGAAGAGTTTGTTGTTTATATATTTACCTAACAAACATGTACACTGTATGTAGTAAATGTCAGGCACCATTTCTCATCTGTTCTTATAATTATAGCATTTTGTCAGTGTCTCGAGTGAGTAACTGATACATCAGAGAGTAGGCCTTGAGTTGGTGAAGATATTATGCAGATCAGACTATCTACCGAATGCACCGTGAATCCACGTTCTGTGTTTATAAAGGCATCCGAGGGCAGGCACTAGTCCTCTGCTTTTGTATCTCTTCTTCCGCTTTCTTAAAAGACTGCACTTATAATGGGTTCTTAAAAATGATTTGTCCCATTATATAGCCATTCAACCTTTCCACAAGCTTTTGTGGGCATCTAGTATGTACTTGTTTATTGGCAGAGAGAATGCTAAGAATATATGTAGATTCTGTCAGAAAGGAGCTTGCAGTCTAGTGGAGACGCTGGTGAACAGTCTGTAAATAAAGAGCAATGTGAAAGCTCCTGACTGAAGGTAACCATAGGGTATTATAGGATCAGTGGTGAGGAGCCCTGACTCTAGGCTGAGAGCAGACGGTATCTATTGAAGTGCGTGTTTGCCTAAACCTGGACCTGACATTAATATGATGTTTGAGTGGTAGTACTTTATAATAGCAGCAGCAAAGCATGGGGAGGCCCACCTGTGCTTTGTGGGACTGTTAGTGGGATCAGTGTGGTTGTAAGGTGAGATGAAGGGGGAAGTTTGGGTAAGACATGAAGAGGTAGGCAGGGCCAGATTATGAAGAACTACAATGTGTCTGAGGGGAAATGCTTTTCTAGAATGCAAAGGGGGAAACATGGGTAATATTAATGGGGGGTGGCATGATCAGATGGGGTCTTAAAATATTCTTTTGTGCTGTGTAGAGGGGTCAGAATGAAAAAAGGAAGACTGGCTGGGTAGAGAATGGACCCCGCGATCAAAGCAGGTCCAGCACAGAGTACAGGGAGGACCAAGATATGTAGTGTTTCCTGAAAAACAAGTAAGGGATGTGCTGCAGGTGAGACTCTTCTGTGGCCTTCACTATACCTGCTCCACTTGCAGATATGGACTTTGGAACTGAGCAGGTTATCTACATGTGCTCTGTGCATCATAGACTAATGCTCCTGACCTCTGCTCATGAAGTGCACTGTGGATCTAGGGGATCCAGCTTGATGAGCTAAGCCATGGGCTTGGGGTAACTGATATGGTCAGAGGTGAATGTCTCTCTTTCTGTTGGGACATCTTGGTAGGAGCTTTGGGGTTTTGCTTGGCACTTGGAATTTGGTACTGTTGACCTGGTCCTTTTCACCATGTGTCTGTTCTGTTCAGTAGGAAAATAGGCTTCACCCAGTGGTTCACACTGGAGTTGTCTGGGGAATGCAAGGGAAAGCAAAGAAGTAGGCCTTAGCTATCCCTCTGGGATGAGCATGCAGGATCCCAGCTAAGAGGCAGTTTGATGGTAAAAGGGCCAGCAGGAGGAAAGACTTACTCAGTGGTGAGACCTCATGTAGCAGGAATTTCTTCTAAGTTACTGCCTTGGTCACATGGGGAGGAAAAAGGGGAGGTCATCCCCTTTCTCCAAAAGGTGTGCACTCAGGCCATGGCTATGTAACTAACACTCTCTCAGTAGTTCTTCCTTTAGCCTAGAGAATGACCGTTCTATTTTCTGAAAGGAAGTTTAGATGCTGCTAGTTCAGTCTGTCATTATACAAAGAAGGAGACTCAGGTTAGATAGTTATGGGACTTGTCCAAATTTAGATAGAGGCAGGAATGTGGTGAAGTTGTGCCTGATTTCCTATTGATTCCCCACAGGCCCTCAGCGCTGCCCCATTTTCAGGGTTAATGAATGTTTGGCCTCAGTGGTTCATATGTGAGTCAAGGTTCTTACTCTTAAGGAACTTACCATTTTTTTCTTTAGAAGGAAAAAAGATGGATAAAAGTGGCATAATAAATCTGCTATAAGTTCTATAATTGGGATATGGATGACTGAGAATAGGCTATAGGAGTGTGTGTTGGTTTTGGGGGATATTTTTACAAGGAGGAACAATATAATGCAGGACACATATTTTATGATTATTTATAATCATTCAAAGAACAATATAGAAGAGTGCAGGACATCTATCTGTCCATACACCAAGACCAAGGAAACTAGCCAAGGGCTTGGATCCCACAGAAACGTCCTTAATGAGTCCAGCCGAAGTCCTAGAGCTCGTAACAATGCCTCCCATGAATCAACTGAAAGCCCAGAGCCCATAACAATATCTCACGTAGGCCTGTTTCACGGATCTGTGCTGCAAAGGCCTAAAGATCAGTGGTGGGATCTAGGAAGTCTGTGCCAGTGGGGTGAAGGATCTGTGCTAGCAGGCTGAGAGATCTGCACTGGAGCCAGGAAGCGACGCATAAAGTAACCAGAGCTCCCCTGAACTCCCATGGCCATCCTCAGCAACAGTGAGGTCCCCAAGCTCCACCAGTAGTGAAGACAGTTGAGTTCCCGTCAGGAAAGCCAATGCAGCAAGTTTCTTCAGGAGACTGAGCAGTGCTTAGGATGGAACCCAGGGTCTTGCATGCCCTGTTGTAAGTGCTGCCCACTGAACTACATTCCATGCCCACCGGGTCTTTCTTGGGACGGGTTGTTAAAAGCTTCAAACTTCGGTTTTTAGTGTCTTTTTGCTTATATTCCTTTTACAAGAGTGATGATTCCTAGCATAGCTTCACTACGTGACGTACACATGACCTTATCCAATTAATTGACCCTGTACTAATTTGGAAATTTAGATGCAAAGAAATAGCTCTGATCAGGGACTAAGAGTGAGGTTAAGGTTCAAGTTCTCAGCGCTGCTACCTGGCTGGGTTGGGATGGCATGTCCTGCACACCTCTACATGGAAAGAGTTTGACCAGATCTGGGGTTTTCAGCAGGGGGCAAGGCCTCTATGAGGAGTTTTTATGTGTATCAGGATCTTGTGGCATAGGGAGCTTGTGTTATTTGGAACTGCATGGTATTGTATATCTTTATTTGAAGAAAAATAGGGTAAAGTCTTGTTTTTATTTTATTTTAATTTTTGTGGTTCTGGGGATCAAACTCAGAGCCTTCTGCATGCAAAGTAAGAGTTCGACCATTGAGCCACATCCCAGCCCATTTTTTTAAAAAAGCAAGTGGCCAATATAAAAGGACATTTAGTCTTGGCTGGATGTTAATAAAGTATAGAAAGCACATGGGACTAGCTGTTAGTGGCAGGTGACATTTCTTTGTGAATGCTATGTGCTGGGCACTGACTAAACTTTTGGTATATATATTTCTTAGCTCAGAAATTCCAGGCAGAAAGGTTGTGTGCCATACTCAAGGTCATCATAGGTGTTATGTGCGTAGATCTGGGGTCCAACCCTGGCTGAGTCTCGGGCTTATTCCTGCTGTAATCATAATCTGGGGTGTGTTTATTTATGTATCTCCTCTATAAACAGGTGTTTTATATGTGTGAATGGTGTTATTCTTGGGTGTAAAATGTAGAATCACATTTTCCACAGGTCCAATGAAGTGGGTCTCGGAGGTCCATGTGTAGAGACTGGAGGAGTGGTCACTATCAGTAGCTATCACTGGAGGAGGATTCTTTCCTCATCTACACAATTTGGCTTGAAAATTCCCTCTCAGTCAGGGTCATGGTCATGGTCATGGTTATGGTCATGGTCATGGTGAGACACTGGCTGGCCAAGGCTTCTAAGCCCCCTGTAAGTAGCTCATTCTCTCCATGCTTGTCTTGGCTGCAGTGATCTTCTTGGGCCACCTTTGGGTGCTGGTCCTCAGGTGCCCTAGCATGTACTCTTGCCTGAAATGTTCACATGTCTCTGCAGGGTGCCTCAGAGACAGGAGCTGTGGTACAGAGCAGACATGGAGCACACATGTCCCAGGGAAGGGAAATGTACTTATTTTTTCATTTCAATTTTGTGTGAAGTTAGTTAATTTACATATCCAGTTATTTTCTTACCTATAAATGGCAGTAAAATTGAACATAACTGAATCAGATGTAGTGGCGTACACCTGTGATCCCAGCACTCAGGAGGCTGAGGCAGGAGGACTGCCATGAGTTTGAGGCCAGCCTGGGCTACATAGTGAGTTCCAGGCCAGCCTACCCGACATAATGAGACCTTGTCTTTTTCTCAAAAAAACCCCCCAAAACCAATAAACAATAACAACAACAATAACAATGACAAGATTTAATATGACTGACCTTAAGTAATTTTATTAGTGTCTGATTTCCATTGCTCTTGTTAAGGAAAGCACTTTGGTGTCTAAGCTGGAGTAGCCTTAATTTATTACTTGTGCTAGCTCTGTGACCTTGGGTAAGAGTCCTTAAGCCTCTGTTGCACCTGGAGCCAACAATAGTTTTTACCCCAGTACATCACTTTTAGCAAAGAGACTAAATTATAAAGAAAACATGAGATGCAGTCAGGGAAAAATGCTGAGGCCAGCCAAGCTAGAGAGTGTGGGGTGGGTGGGATGTTGGGGTGGAAAGGCCAGAAGTGGGTAAATGCTGTTTGACAAGATTAGGATTCACATTGACCTTGCTGGTTGTGGTTTTCCCTGGAGCTTGTTGACTCAGGCATATGTAAGATCCCTCTAATAATACTGACTTCTGTTTGGCCTGTGTAGGACCCAACAGACTTCGAGTGGAACTTCTGGATGGAATGGGGGAAGCAGAGGCTGGCGTGGCTGCTGCTTGGCCATGCGGCGGTATCTCAGGCGGCCATGCTGGTGGCAAGGAAGGTATGGCTGTGTGTGTCATTTCCTTCTAAGCCTCTTTCTCCTTTACCTTTGCTAAAGAAAGAGTCCTGAGGCAGGAATCAGAACATGTGAGTTACTATCCTTGGGAACCACCCAGTTTGGTCATAATTAATACGACATTTAAGGATATCCTACATTCTCACCCTGGGTTTACTTTCTGTGAGTTTATTGCAAAACTATTAAATAGGAAGGTTTTAGAGTAATTTCATTTCAGATGGTATCTCGAATATCATTCCCGATTAAATGATCCTGTAAAGAGTTGCCCATTGAGGAGAACCTGTGTTTCCTTTACAATTTCAGAAGGAAGTAATTTCATTAAGATGTGCGATAATTTTAATGTCTAGTAATGGTTCTATTATGGATGTTTTAGATCAGAATTCAGTTAGGATTCTACTCTTGCCTTGGCCTGGAATGGAGAGCAAGGAATTCTTCAAAGTGAGTATTTGAAAAGTATTTCACAGAGGCAAAATTGCCACCCTTTTTGCAGGGTTAGCTACTGAGGGGCCACAGATGCTGCTGGAGGGATTACTCTGTCCTTCAGGGACTTGGCTTTTGCCCAGCATCCTCCAATGGTACATCTTGCCTGCTGGCAATTCCTATTGTGGAAGAAAGAGTCTGTGCTTGGAAATGCACTGAGTAAAAACAAATACAACCAAACTGACTTGGAAGTCAGCCCGAGACCAGCCGGGTGAAACTGAAGGACTGGACAAGCGGCGGCCCTGTGGGGAGGGAGAAGGTGAGGTGGGAGCTGGAGGCCCCTGGTGGGGACATGCATCCGACTTGGGCCAGGTTCTTGCTCTTTCCCCAGAACTGGCAATTTCTGGGCTGGCTTCTCATCCTGGAGGATTCTGAGGCTGAATATTGTACTAACTTTGTTTTAAGTTTAATATTGATTACTTTTTTGCACAAAATGGTTGTTTCCATCTTTTAAAACAGCAAAAACTAAAATATTTGATGCTGTCAAATCTGTATATATTTAAAAATTTCATGTAACTGAGTAGAGCTAATAAATAACACATTTTTGTTTCTAAGCTGGTAATGGGTGTGTCTACCTCAGCCTTCATCAATGTCTTCTTCTACAAAATTTTATTTAGTTTTTTTTCTAAGATTTTAAAATTTTATAACTTAACATTTTTATTTCTAACACAAAGCTTCTTTGCTCACAGGTAAATGACTAAGTCTCAGTTTTCCTATATGTAAAGAAATAGTCTAATACCTCTTTGAGGGGCAGATGAAGTGCTTTGTTCTGTGTTAAGACGTCAGCTCTTGCTACCACGGCCATGGTGAAGGGCAGCTCTGTGATGGAAGAGTGCTGGACGTTGCAGATCATGTTTGGCCCTTAGCTTTGCCATTGATTAGCTTTCTAATATTAGGAAAGCTTTTCCCATTGACTCTTAGTTTATCATCTATAAAAGAGGCTTGATATGAAAGATAGTATTATTCCTATTTTCCCCATAAAATATGACAAAGTTCTTTTATTGGAAATTTCATGATAGTAAAAATACAGGAAAACTGGGACATAGAGATAGCAGAAATGAAATGTTTTGGTAATCATAATCAGTGTAAATGGATTCTCAAAAAAAGATAAAAATGAAGCTGGGCGTTGTGGTCATACCTGTAATCCCAGGACTTTGGGGGCAAAGGCATGAGGATGGCAAGTTCCAGTCAAGAACCTAGCGAGATTCTCTCTCACAATAAAAAATAGAAAAGGGCTGGGGCTAGAATGCAGTGCAAAAGGTCTGGGTTCAATCCTTAGTACCATAAACAAAACATGAGCATTGTGAGACTAGATTTTACTTTATTTTTTTGAGACAGGGTCTTGCTATGTAGTTCAGGCTGGCCTTGAATTCACAGTGTAGCCCGGCTGGCTTCAAACTCATGGAGATCCTCCTGGCTCAGCCTTCTAGTGCTGAGATTACAGGTGTGAACTACCAGGTCTGGCTTACACTAGATTTTTTAAAATTGCAGAAATTAAGTAAAACAAAACAAAATCTAGAGATGTGCTGCTTAGTTTGATATACTGGAAACAGAAGGAAAGTTTGAAAATAAGAAATGGAAAAGATATCTAGAAAATATAAATTCCTTTTCTCAACAAGATACTGGTTCAGTTTTATTAATAACTGACAAAGAGTATTACTAATTATAAAGAGGATTATTGTTTAGTGAAGAGTTTGTTCCTAAGGAGATAATTACAATTCTAAATTTTTTTTTCAAAATATATAAATGTAAAGGTAATCAGTATAAAAATAGATGAAGCAGTGATTATGTAGAAGAATTTTAGCATAACTCCATCAATAATTGATATGCAACAGATAAAAAAAAATAAGGAACAACACAAATAATAAGCTTGATAAAAAGAAAAAATTTTACATAGAAAATAAAAATCTGTACATATATTTAAGTTGTTGCCTTCAATAACTGGTGAGCCCATATTCTTTTTGAGAACACCAAATGACTCAAACTGGACCATAAAGTAATTTCCAAAGGAAGCATTTTATATCTTCTATAATCATAATATAACTATGTTGGAAAACACTAACAAGATAACCTGAGAAATTTAACTTGTCTAGGAATTAAAAAAGAAACACTCTTTTTATCATTTTAGACTTTTTACTAGTGCTGTACCCATTTGCGGTACACGGTGACTGCATTTTCATGGGGCACCGGTACGCAGACACAGCACCTCAGGTCGTCTTGTTTTCATTTTCTGCTCGCCCCGGCCTCCGTGCTTCTTCTAGCCTTGGGCCCATTTCCATTTGCAAAAGCTCTGTTTTCATCATTTTCCCTTTCAATTCTTTTTTGCATCCCTTTTTTTCTCACCCATGTGAAAAAGTCTCCTTTTTATTTGTCTTCTATGATGCTGTCTTTCTCATTTGAGTTTCCCATATAAGAGAAACCCTGCAATATTTAAGTTTGTGTGTTTGACTTAGTTCACTTAATAGGGTGGTCTCAAGGTGAATCCATTTACTTATAAATACCTCAACTTGATCTTTCTTTATTGCTGAGTAGTACTCCATTGTGTTTAAATACCACATTTTCTTTATCCGTGCATTTGTTAATGGATATCCACAAATATAGGCTGCTTTCAATATCTAGCTATTATGAATTGTGCTGTTATAAACATAGGTATGCAGGTATCCCTGCAATATAATGTGTTAAACTCTTTCAGGAAGATACCTAGAAGGGGAAAGGTTGGGTCAAATGGAATTTCTACTTACAATTTTTTGAAGACTCTGCACACTGTCCATAGTGGTTGTGCTAGTTTACATTCCCACCAACAATGCAGAAGAGTTCATTTCTCCCCACATCCCCGCCAGCATTCCTTATTATTTGATTTCTTAATGATAGCCATTCTTTCTGGAGTAACAATGATAGTATCTCAATGTTATTTTAATTTGCATTTTTCTAATGGCGAGTGATGTTAAACATAGATGTATTTATTAGCCATTAGTACTTTTTCTTCTGAAAAGTGTCTATTCATTTTGGGTGCCCATTGTTTGATTATGCCTTTTATTTGAGAGTGTCTAATTTTTTTGATTTCTTCATGTATTCTGGATGCTAGTGCTTCTGTCCAAGGAATAGATCATAAAGCTTTTCCCATTCTCTAGGGTGTCTCTTTACTCTGTTGGTTGTTTCCTTTGCTGTGGAGAAACTTTTTAATTTAATGTCCTATTTGTTGATTCATGGTATTATTTGTTGTGTCATTGGGTTCTGTTCAGCAAATCCTTGCCTATACCTGTGTCTACCCATTTTATCTTCCAGAAGATTAAGGAAATATACTTTTACATAACTTAGGTTCTTAGGTCAAACTTAGTTCAACTTAAGTCATGTAACTTAGGCCAAAGAAGAAAACTTACTAGAAATTAGAAAATATTTATAAATGAAAGGAAAAAAACTAGATATAAAAATTTGTAGAATGCAGGTAGAATAGTATTTAATTGTACATAACCCTCCACATTCACATTAAAGAAAAAAGATAAAATTTAATACAAGGGAAAGCACAACCAAGAAGGAAGGAAGGGAAGAAAAAATAAGAGCAGAAATTAATGACAGTAATTGGCAAAATTGAATAAGAAAGAAAAGGTACCAGGTACAGATAACCAAAGTAAAGGATAGTGTGGTGGGCTGACAACTGGTGATCAGCTTGTAACCCTCAGCTGAACTGAGCCAGCATGGTGCTGGGTGTGGGAGGCCAACCTGGGGACTGTTGCCAGCAGCATTAGAGGCAGAGCTGGAGAAGGAGAAAAGCTGTCAGGGAGCTGTCGGTGCTGTTGGGAGCTGTCGGTTTTCCTGGCAGAGCTTGTCACGCTGGCTTTCCTGATGAACTCGGCTGTTCTCATCGGAGGAGGAGCTTGGGACCTCACTGTTGTTGAGGATGGCTGTGGTACCTTACAGGGGAGCTCTGGTTCTTACTTTGCACTGCCTCCTGGCTCCAGTGCAGATCCCTCAGCTTGCTGGCACAGATTCTTCATCTCGCTGGCACAGACTTTCTAGCTTCCACCACTAATCTTTGGGCCTTCCCAGTGCAGGGCCTTGAAACAGGCCTGCATGAGACATTGTCATGTGCTCTTGGCCGTTAGTTAGTTGGACTCATTGAGGGGCATTGTTAAAGGGCTGTAGGTCTTCAGCTGGACTCTTGCGGATATTACTGTGGGATCCAGGCCCTCAGCTGGATTCTTTGGTTGTTAGTGTGTGGACAGATTTCCTGCACTCTCTTTGTATATAACTCTTTGGGTGACTATTATGAATAATCTTATAAAATATGTGTCTTGTATATGTTTCCCTTGAAAAACCCCTGACTACAACAGATGGAAAAGCAGAGATTTAGATGGTACAGAAATAAAAAATAAAGTATGATAATGTTTTACATGCATCATGATTATGATTTTGAAAACTTTGTCACAGCAGACAAATTTCAGGAAAATATAACTGAAATAACTGACTCATGAATAAGTAGAAAGACTGACTAATACTGTGCCAATGAAAATAAATCAGTAACTAAAATGTATTTGTTCAAACTCCATTAATCTAATAAACCAATTCTGTCACACACCTAAGGTGCAAGAAATTTGATTTTTTTCCTGAGGCTTTTTCAGAAAAGATAATGGTGTGATCATAGCATAAAATTGCTATCAACATTGGTGAATATGCTTTATCAGATATTATAAATGCATAGTACATAACAATTATGTACTTATAAATAATTATTATAAATACATAATAATTAGGACATTATTACATTTGTAGCAGGATAGACAAGTAGATCAATGCAACACGATGTGATATAAAATTACAAATAGGTGGAAATTTGACTTATGACAGAGCTTAATTCAATAAACAGTGCTTATAAAGTTGTTAAAGAAGAGTCTGCGCCTCCTCCATTCTGTCTGTGGGATGGCAGGGTCTTGCGAGCAGAATGAGTCCGCGACTTGAGATCTCTCCATTCCCTTTGTGGGATTGTGGGGCCTGCAAGCAGAGTGAGTCTGTGCCTTGTGCCTCCTCCATTCTCTCTGTGGGAAAAGGGGTCTCCAAGCAGAGGACAGGGGTCTTGGAGGGAGTGTGAGGACACAAGCCTTTGTGGTGTAGACTGACAGGAACCCCAGGACCTGAGGCGCAGGACAATAGCAGGATCCCAGGTGCAGGTGTGCACATGACCTTGAAAGGCAGAGTGGTGAGACCAGCTGCGTGGAAGTGTCTGACACAGCAACAAGGAGATAGTAGTTGAATTCCACAGAACTCTACTAGCAGGAGTCCAGTCCCAGGTTGCACATCTAGAGGCCAAGATCAGCAGTACACCCAGCACATTTGTGGGATGAAATATGGACACTGTCACAGAACTGTGAGCACCGAGGTATTTTACTGCTTTCACTCTCCCTTGTTTGTCTGATTGGGTATGTGTCTCCCCCCTGTCTGACTGGGTGTCTCCCCCCTGTCTGACTGGGTGTCCCTCCCCTGTCTGACTGGGTGTCCCTCCCCTGTCTGACTGGGTGTCCCTCCCCGTCTGACTGGGTGTCTCTCCCCCGTCTGACTGGGTGTCCCTCCCCTGTCTGACTGGGTGTCCCTCCCCTGTCTGACTGGGTGTCCCTCCCCTGTCTGACTGGGTGTCCCTCCCCTGTCTGACTGGGTGTCCCTCCCCGTCTGACTGGGTGTCTCTCCCCTGTCTGACTGGGTGTCCCTCCCCTGTCTGACTGGGTG
>PVLD010023659.1:0-26995 GCA_004027595.1 Dinomys branickii | reverse complement strand
TGTTTCTAAAATAAAAAAAAAAAAAAAGTCAACCTGGACAATGGAGCAGCAGTTCAATGCGTTTCTTTGTGGTGGTTATTTACTCTGATCCGTCTTTTAAAATTCTGGAATCTTCCTCCCTACTGAAGACTTTTCTAGACTGAGCTCACCCTCAGAGAGCACAAACACGCCAACAAATAGCTCTGTCCCTGGTTCATGCATCTTCTATCTCTTGGCTTATTTAACTGCAGCTACTCTTTGCATTTATAGCTGCTTATACTTCACAGAGACACTTGTTGAGCTTGACAAATGCCATGAGTTCTACTCCTTTTCAGTTTCTGCCCCAAGCAAAATGGTCCTATCTGACAGAGTGCTTTCTGTGTAACACCAACTAGTGGAAAATAGTTGATTAAACCGTGTAAGTTGCTATACTTAGAACAGACATAAGAATGGGAGCACATTGTAAGCCTGCTTCTTCTCTTGCTGAAGAGCAATGCAGTACCTTGCATTGGAAGGGAAGTATAAAGACCTAGGAATGTAGAGTCTATTTTGGGTGTCTTCATTCACATATAAACAGTATCCTAAGAGAAAGTAGGGGTCTGCTATGTCTAGTTGCGCAGGTTTGTGGGTATAATACAGCCACCTCTGTCACTTGTTTGCCCCTGAGAATGCCGTCACACCTAACTTAGATTCCCTGTGCCTATGTCTGTTTAGCTCCAATCCTAAAGGAAGAGCCAGGCCCTGGCAGGGAGCACAGCTAAGGCTCATACTCTCAAGCAGCCAGCATCATGCATTTGCAAGCCTTGAAAGTGCCACCTAATAGGACCTTCACATCCCTTTGAGCCAACTGAAGAGAAAGTGCTGCTGAACTGCTTGATTGGCAAAGCTAAGTTTATACAGATGGAAGAGTTAGCAGAGACCACAGAACAAATACCAGCAACCAACCCATTTCACACTTCTGAAAAAAGAGAGAAAGGAATGGCAGAGGCAGGCCAAAGCAAACAGGCTTTGGGAGACTTGAAACTGTGGGGTGGAATTTTCACCCATTCCTGTTCCTTTCATACTCATTTTGAGTGGCTTGCTCCACTCAGAAAAGCAGAAACATTCTGCATTTACACTTCTTGGATTTAGTCTCCTACAGAAAAAGAGGCAATTAGTTTTCAATCACAAAATAAGTGCTGTTTCCAGCACATTGGCACAGCTTTTCTGGAGTCTGGGATTTTTGTGGGGGACAAAGGGAGGCTCCATTCTTTCCAGAAAAGTCTATGTTGCTGCAATTCCCTTATCTTTTCTCTTTGTGGCCCACACTAGTTCTTACTCCTTTCTTAATTTTCTCTTTTCTTCTTTTCTTCCAGGAGAGAAAGCCATGTTCTTTCCTTTTCTCTGGAGTATGCTGAAACATGAAACTGCCCCATGATCTGCTGCCTCACAAATATCCTTCAGTTGCAGCTGAAGCACTTGGGTGCTCATCAAAATGTATTCTAAAGTAAATTCATATGTTGTTGCTGCCTGGGCAAATGTGTGATGCCTCTACCTCGGACTCCTAAGGCACCAAGGGCAATATTTGGAGATAAAATTTAAAGACAAATTTAACCCCACGTAGCTGTGAAATGGTCACCTGCCATCTCGAGTGTGGTCCCATAGAGTTTATGGATAGTAGTTGGAAGAAACTGTTCTGTGAGTGGCATTACAAAAGCCAGTGAGATGGCTTCAGTTGGGAGGGCTTGGCTGAGAAGGAGAGAAAATGATTTGCACAGGGGACAGACCATACAGTAATCATCCACACTCTGGATGGACTGGAAAATGGCTGTGAGAAATCCTTTTGACGGATTAACCAGGTTACTCAACTAGTTCACCAGAATGTGTGGACATGTGTCTAGGAGGAAAAATTTTGCAACTGTGTTTAAAAACAGTTCCATCTGTTCGTACGTACTTTAAATACTTAGATGGAAAAACACACTAGGGAAAAAAGAAGCAGACTGTTAAGAAAACAGATCATCTCAATTCAAGGTGGTAACTGAATGACATTCTGGTTAATAAGGAGATCACGATGGAAAGCAGGTAGTGCTGTGGGACGGAGAGGAGAGCTGCACAGGGAAAGGCAATGAGGCTTCCCAGTGGGGTTTTTCTTGGCTGGATGAGACCTCCAAAGGTTGATATACTGACATGTTGCATGCTCTTTGTTTATAAGAAATGAGGTTAGGCGAAAGAAAAGTCCATTAGAGAAAGTACTGGCATCTGGATGACTTTGAATTCAAAGGAGGAAAAATCCTCCCTGGAGCTGGCAAAGTAAAGAGATAATAAAAATCGTCTTGGTGGCTGGAATCGGGGTGAAGGAGGAGGACAAAGCAGTAAATTTGAATAGACATGTTGCTTTCAAAGGTTTGAAAGCCTTCTGAGAGAAAAAGCAGATATAAGAGCCACATAAGCCCTGATTTTGACAAACCAGGTTTTAGAGCAATGGGCTGTGTCAGTGTAGGATATATGTGACTGAGGACATCTCAAGAGTCCAGTGTGTTGGTTTTCTCCCGAGAGAAAGAATTCTAGGGAGGCAGGTGAGTTCCACTGACAGATATGCAATTGGACTACCAGTGTCAAATAGGGCAAGGACCCTTGGCCTGGGTCCTGCTCTTCTGCCTAAAAAAGAAAACAACCTGGATGACCTCTATCAGTAGCAAGATATTCTAGAATATCTTGTATGTATAATTGACCAAGATCAGGAAAACCAGGCATGAGTCATAATTCTATGCCTGACTTTTCTTTAGCATGAGCTCTTTATCAAGTCAATCCTGATCAATGTCACAAATCTGAATTTTCCTTTTCTTTTTCTTTTTCTTTCTTTCTTTCTTTCTTTCTTTCTTTCTTTCTTTCTTTCTTTCTTTCTTTTTCTTTCTTTCTTTCTTTTTTTCTTTCTTTTTTTCTTTCTTTCTCTCTCTTTCCCTTCTTCCTGCTTTCCTTCCTTCCTTCCTTCTTTCCTTCCATCCATCCTTCTTTCATTCTTTCTTTTTTTTTTTACTTTTTTTTTTTGTGATACTGTAGATTTGGCCTAGGGCTTTTGCTTCATTCCTAGTAATTCAAAATTTGTTTTTATTATTATATTGAGATACGGTCTCACTAAGTCACTACATTGCCCAGGTTGAGATAGAAACACTTGCAATTCTCCTGCCTCAGCTTCCTAGAGTGCTAGGATTATAGGCCTAAACTACCACACCCCCTAAAAGTATCATTTTCCTAACCTGAAAGGTGAACATGTTATAAAATTTTATCAGTTGCTCAGAAGACAATGCTGCCAAAGTCAACTTTCTGTGGCATCTTAAATACAGCAGGTATTAAGTGGCAGATGGTCATGTAGTGGGTAAAGCGTAGTAGTGGGGCCTGGAGTCCTGCTTGCTCAGCCTTTTTTAGCCAGTTGCTGATATTGAGGCCCCACAGAGCAGAGTTTTAACCATTCTAGGGCTGTATGGTGCTGACTTTGCTTGAAATGACCAGATTTAAATAATAAGTAAAACATTCATAGTAAATTATATCACTAAAACCTTCAAATCAGTGTTAAATCTTATATGCTTAGGGTAGCTCTGAGGTCACAGTCATCTCCTCGCTCACAAATGAGGGGCTAAGCTCTCTAAGATAGTGTCTCTTACTTTCTATGAAGTCTTGCAACATTACCACCTGCGATCAGGAATTTACATACTAACATTAACACAAATATTAAATAAAATGCAGAGTTTTGGATAATATAAGGAAAATATAATACAAAAGTAAGTACAAATATGAGCTTTTATTCACCTATTTGTTTGTTCTTTCCTTCGCTAGAATGTTAGGTCTATTGGAAGCATCTTTTTGTCTAGTTTGTTCACTTCTGTGTCTCTAGAGCCCAGAACAGGATTTGTATGGAGTAGGGGCCGTATTCATTACCAAGGAATGAATGAGTGGATATCTAATTTTGACCTTCAGAAAGCTCTTCAACAACATTTCTTTTGCCATCCTACAGTGTAAGATTCTTCCTGGGTTCAAACCTGAACCTTCCCCTTACAGTTCTTTTCTCCTTCATATGTTAACACTTCTACTCTGGTTAGAAGCGCTTAGGCCAGTGACTTCTCTGTGTTGGGACTTACATGACATTCCCAGGGATATCGTGGATTTTCTTAAAAGTGGGCAGTCTGCTTATTTGTAGGCAATCATATGATTTTTATCATTCATTCTGTTAATATTGTGCCTCACATCTGTTGACTAGCATATCTAAAACCAACTTTGCATCTCATAAATTCTACTTGGTCCTGATAAGTGATCTTTCATGTTTTGTTCAATTGCTTGCAAGTATTTTATTGAAGATTTCACCATTTATGTTCATCATAGCTATTGAGTCATTCTTACCACAAAGGTGCACACATGCACACACTTTTCAGACTATACTTCCTTGCAAAAGACAGACACACACACACATACACAGAACTGTATGAAGAGGTGGACATGTTCATTTGCTTGATTATGGCAAATATTATGTTGTCTACTCTAAATATATACAATTTTTAAAATAAATGGCGCATGAAGCTCAGTAGTATGCACTTTCCTCTTTTTTGAAGCCCTGGGTTCAATGCACCGCGCTGGGGAACAACAGCAACAACAACAGCAACAAGGACAACGACAAAAGCCTTCTGATTGGTTCCCGTAAACTCCTGCAGTTCCTTGCCACTGACTGCCTCAAGAAATGGACTCTCGGATCCATGGGGCACCTCCTTCACCTCTGCTACTGACTGGACTGTGCCAACCCCTTCCTCCCTCTCTGCTGCCCGTCATCTTCTTGTCAGCTGTTGTTTTTACTATTATGTGATAACATTCTCAAAGATCAGTAGTCTGTCTGCAACATTCCATATCCTTTAAGCATCTGTACTAACACTGTATTAGGTATTGTGTATGCAGCAAATAGGTCGCAGTCCCTGAACTCAAGGAGATGAGAAGCTAGTGGAGGGAGGTTTAGGGTGTGACAATGCTTTCTGTCTCTCTCTTTCTTCAAAGATAAGATATATATCTATATATGCATATACCTATATATGTTTATAGGTTCCACTATATGTAGATATATACACATAATTTCAAAGATTTTTGAAAATATACTGATTGGATAACATTCTTCATTCTATTTTAGTTTATTTTGTTTCATGTTAAAAGTTTGACTATGACACTCTAAACTGACTTCTCTGTATCTAACTATGAGTGGCAATTAGGACAATTAGGCAGGCAGTTGAAAAATGTCCACCTTAGGGTGGGACATTCCTAGAGGCCTTAAACAGAATATATTCTCCCTGAAGTGAAGCCAGAACTGAGCTGTGACTCCCTCCAAGCAGCTACACTTTCAGACTATACTTCATAAACTCTAGCGTAATTATGAAGCAGCCTTGGATTTATCTAAAATGCAGAGGCTTCATGCAGTAAGCGAAGCAGTGGGCTGGAGCTTCTAAGTCCAACACGCTGTCAGGCCCTGCTGCTGCAACTCTACCATCGACCACACTTTCAAAAACAGGAATTAGGACAAAATATTTAAATGATGGCCCAGAATTATTCAAGGAAGAGAGACAGAATGGCACCCTGGAGGCGGGAAGGGAGTTAGCAGTGTGTCACCTGTGAGAAACATCATGAGTTGTATGTGGAGCAGGGAGAAGGCACTGCCCTGTATGCTGCCTCTCCATCTTTTCCTTCCTTCCATCTCTTGAGCCCCTTTTCCTTTGCAAAAGATCTGTCTCCCTTTTTCTATTGTCTTACGTTGCTCATCCTTTATATTTTGGGTTTCTCATCTAAGAGAAACCATGTGATACTTAAGGTTATGTGTCTGATTTATCTCACTTAGCGTCATGGTCTCAAGATGCATCCACTTTCCCACAAAAGACTCAAGTTTATCCTTTTCTATAGCAGCATAGTTCTCCCTTGTTAATAAATACCACATTTTCTTTTTCCAGTCACCTTTTGTTGCACATATGGGCTACTGCTAAGATTTAGGTATCATACATTGTGCTGTTATAAACATGGGTGTGGATGTGTCATTAGAATATAACATATTTAACTCTTACAAGAATATAGTTTAGAAGGGGACTAGCAGGGTCAAATGGAATTTCTACTTTTAGTCTTTTGAGGGTTCTCCATACTGATTTTCATCATGGCTGTACTAGTTTACATTCCTACCAACAATGTAGGATTCCTTTTACCCACAGCCTCACCAGCACGTGCTATTATTTGATTTCTTGATGGTAACCATTCTTTCTGGAGTATGATGAAATCTTAATTTTTAATTTGCATTTCTCTAATGACGAGCAGTATATATTTTTTCATGTATTCACTCACCATCTGAACTTTTTCTTCTGAGAGGAGTTGACTTTAGGGCCCATCTTTGGATTGAGTCTTTTATGGGGGAGTCTAATTTCTTTGAGTTCTTCATATGTTCTAGTACCCAGTCCTCATAAATAATGTAATCATTATGCACTGTAAATGGTTATTAATAAAGAAATTAAAAACTGAGACAAGAACATACTGTCTTAAGATGGTCCATTCATGTGTTCCAGTGAATGATAAGCTCTGCCCACTGCCATGAGGAACATTCAGGGCAGCAATGAAACTTTTTTTTTTTTTGCTCAAGAGGAAATTTAGGGAAAAGGAAGCAAAATTGAGAAATCACAGTTTAGAAGACATGATGCTTTTATTGTGAAACAAAATACTGGCAATTGAAATTTATAATTCTTGTAATATTCTTTTTCACTGGAAAGGGCTCACCAGCAGTGACTGAACTATCTGACCTTAATGCACAGCCTTGGGACATAGTTTTTATGAGACAAAGTCTAAGTGTTCCTTGCATGAGCAGGAGGTTTGAGCAATTTGGGGTTGAGGATAGTGGATTTAGTGTCAGAAGCAAGAAACAGGCTCCCATCCAGTGATTCCTGGGTTCTGAGAAACAAATTTTTTAAAAAGAGGAAAAATTCTGACTGACACAAAACAATGAGGTAGGCATAGGAAGGCAAAGCAAAACACCAAAGGGGAGGATTAAATTTCCTTCTTCTATTTTACCTGTATGAGGAAGGAGGACTGGGCCCCTCAAGCCTTTTGACAATCAGTGTTGGTCTTTCTTGTATACATCCCTACTTTTCTTTAAAAAATGTAGTAAGTGTGGTAAGCACTGGTTTAAATGCCACATCCCCACAGGCAGCCTTGGCTTGTGACTCAGCCTTGTGGTGGGACAGAATCTGAATTCCCCCTCTGGCAGGGATGATGGGGCACTGATTGGAGTCATGTGGCTCCAGGCAAACTTCTCAGTGCACCAGTCTGAATCCATGCAGCATGCTAACTTGAGCATTTTTCTGTCTTTTCTTCAGTCATACTCACTTTCCAACTTCTTTGTTGAAAAGGCTTGCTTCAGATGCTGGGTGATTTTGCCTCATATAAACCTGGCTCCAGTCACCAGTAAGATTACAGTAATAGGTCCATGTTTATGTATTTATTTCATGTGTGTGTGGGGGGGTAAGGGAATCGAACTCAAGACCTTGCACTTGCCAGGTAAGCACTGTGTCACTGAGCCATATCCCTGACCCCGCCATTTTATTTTGGTCTGAATTACAAAAGGAGGTGCTCCAAATGTGGTGACTATTTCACTGTTTTCTTTTAACTGGATTGGGAATTTCATTGACCACATTTCTCCCTTCTCACTTTGGTCATACGAAATAGTTGCAGGAGAGAAGTTGCCACCATTAAGACACAGAAAACATGTTTGAGGTGCTACCTCAGATCTCAGAGCCCATCCAACAGGTGCCCACATTGACACTGACTTCCTGTGCCAGTCACCTTCCACTTGACTTCCCAGTAAACCACCTCTCCTAGGAAACCACCAATGGACTTGTTTATCCATTATTTGAATTGGCTGAGGCTCAGTGAAGAGAGCCTAACACTTGGAGCTTGCAGTACTTTTTTTCATCCTCAAAATTGGTCTCTAATGTACTGCAACAGAGTTATCTTCTGTGGAAGGTGGGATCTACTCTGTCTTATAAATAAACCACAGGTGCTTCTGTGTACTGGCCCTACATGGTTTGTTTCTTCACTGCAAAATGAAAACCATTAGCTCAAAACTCTGTCACATTAAGCCCTTAGTTATACACATCCATTAACTTTAAAAAAACAGCCCAAACAGGGACATTTTAGTCATTTAGAGACTGTTGTGTATGACTCACAAAATTTCACCCAACAGCTGTTATCCATGATAAGACCTTGTAGATGTAAGGCCCTGAGGAATTCTCTGACACTCAGGCCTCCTACTGTGCTACTGAGGGTCATCACTAAGGGGAACTGAGCTCTCTCTGATCCCCTCCCAGAACTTCTTGCCCTCCCCTCCTTATGTTGTGACGCCATTGCTGTGATGGTCCCATTCGGTGAGAAGCTGCCTCTTTCGTGCAGCCCCGTCCAAATGCTGTCCAATAAAAGTTTTCACGTGTTACTGCTTCACCTGGTCACATCTTTTTCCTTCATCGGCTCCAAGATTCCTTAAATTCCTTACACACTTCTGCCCCAGATCCACTGAGTCAAACTATATGGAGACGGGACTGCCTGGAAATGTGCCATTTTTTTGAGCCTTCTCGTGTGTGTGTGTGTGTGTGTGTGTGTGTGTGTGTGTGTGTGTACATGCATTTGTCCATATGAGCACTCAAGTTTAAGAGCCACAGGTAGATTTGTTTTGAATCCTCTTTCTGGTACTTGTTGTCTGACTGTGGGACATCCCCTTTACTTCCTGTGCATTAACTGCTGCCCCGTGAAAGTCTAAAGTGATAGTGTCTATATGCAAGGGAGTTATGAAAATAAATATAATAGAGTAGATGGGAACAATTAGGGCTAAAGCCCCCGTATGGCAGATACTCTCGACACAAGGGTGCGATCCAAGGCCTCCTTGTTCTTGTGTGATACTCTTTGGACCCTGTCCTTTTCATTTGGAAACATGCCCTTTTTGCAAGCCTTTATAAATCATCTGGGCCTCAGCACTGTACCAATTCACTTTTAAATCTTACTTGGCATACTCTGTGCCTACCTGACTCTAAGTCTTTTAATTTTCCTGTCCCTCGGCTATTAGGTCTCTCTGTAACTGCATTATCTAATTCTGTAAAGTGTCTGAGAGCCAGAGTTAGACGACAAATGCTGCACAAGGTACATTTGTATTGTATTGTTATAGTCCTTATCACTGAATTCAAACGGCACCCAAAAGCTATTTTTATATAAAAATTTTGTTCAGTTCCATTCCATCATCTATTGGATATTTCTGGCTTGGCTAAATACATTTTTCTCTCTTCCTGCTTAGAATCATCTACTGAAATATAATTATTTTTAGCAACTTTGCTGAGTTGTTTGCAGTTTTGTATGGAAGTCTTTGCTCTCTGGGGACGTGATAAATACACGGCCCAATGTCCCAGTGAATGGTGAGGGAGACGTGTGAAGTCAGGGTGTAATTCCCTAGTGATGGTTACTAAATGAGATCATTTACTAAAGGTGCCTTTGTGCACTGTGGAAGTCTTTAACCCCTACATGCTGGTTTCCTTAACATTAAATGCTTCCATAGAAAGAAGACAACCCATTTCTGTATTTCATCTTTATCCTCCCGCGCTTTCTTTAAAGCTATAGCGTGTACTAAATATGCATGAAACATTAAGAATAGTGACTTTTCCTTCTGAAGTCGTGGCTGGAGATAGATGCAATGGAAACACACACAAAGATTAAATCATATGCAAATTTGTCAGTCATACTATGCAGCTGGGGTGGGGAAAATCATAATACAGCTCTGGCTTCATGTGTTATCGTGGGCAATGAGCCATGGGCAGTGACGCACACACAGTGACGTTGGCAAAATTCTACTTATGCAGCTCCAGGGGCTTGGTAAGTGGAAAGATGGGTTTGAACAATTACAAAGTTGTTGAGTAAGGAGAGACACAAAACACAAATGTAAGAATCTCACTTAGAGAAATGAACTGGGTGACCGATGTGATAGGTGATCAGTAAAGAACACTTTTAAAATGATTAGTTCTAGAAACTTTACCAGCCAAGAGAGAAGCATGTTGCATCAACTTCCTAAATGGAGAACGGAAGGACTAAAGAGTTGCCTAATGTACATTTCCAATGTGGATTCTCAAGAATCTCTAGAGGAAAAAGGAACTTTTTACTATTTAAAAGGACAAAAATAAAGGAATGGAATTTGAGTCATGATTAGAACACATGCCTGACTTATTATTGTGTCTAACATAGATGTGGAGAACTGATATCACCCATGGTGTCAAGGACTTGACATAAATCATCTCGTTTACTCTTCACATTAGCCCTGTTTGTAGGTATTATTATTTCCATTTTACAGATAGGTAGATCAAAGCTTAGAAAGGTTAATGTACACAAGGCCAGAGACCTAGTAAGTTGTAAAGCCAGGAGTCAAATCCAGGCTGCCTGAATTTGGATTCATCAGAAGCAGACATATCAGGGAAACTTGAAGCTAAGGTTTAAGAGCTGTGTTTATCCCGTAGACAGATAAAGCCCATGTGTGAGCATGATACCACGTGCTTGTGACCCACTTAACTGTTCATGATGTGGATACTACAGCTTCTCTTCTTCATCTGAGGTAGATCCAGAACTAGCTTTGCTAACCAGTGACATTGTATGACCTTGGGGAAACATCAATTTATTTCAGCCTTTTGTCCAATATATGACTTGGGTATAAAATGCTTTATATTTTTACAAACAGCCAAGATAATATAAACTGCATTTGTTAACCAAAAATAAATAAAATCCAAAAAATAGATAGAACTTATCAAGCAACAATTTGCAGAACACTAGACCTAACATGATAAAGGGAAATTCTTCTTGAGGGATTAGACCCTGTAACTTGTTCTAATTTATTGCTATAATGAGAGAGCGGAGTACAGAGAGGGGGAACCCAGGAAGAGCATGGTGAGCTCTCTAAGATGTAAATATGAAGATGAGAGTCCAGGGAATCCAACAAGGAGAGAGAGATATTAGGGGAGTAAGAACTCCAGAGACCTACACAGGTGCCCTTGAAGTATTAAGCTGAGGACTCGGCTAGGATGAGGATGCATTAAGATAGGATGCATTAAAACTGTAGTGTGTGTGAGTGAGTGAGTGAGTGAGTGTGTGTGTGTGTGTGTGTGTGTGTGTAAATTTGATCTGAGATCAGGGAAAGAATAGAAGGTTGATAATGTCAGTTGTTCCTACCAGACAGATAAAAATCTTCAAGAATCATGAGGTACTAGGTAGAGTTCATAGAAAGGTCCTGCTGTGGTAGTGGAGAATAATTACCTAAACATTTGAATATTTTTATGGTCCCACATAGTGTATATTTAAAATATGTCCCCAAAGATTAAACTGTTTCCCAGTGACTTAAAGCCTCCCAGAGGAGTCCAGGAACATTTATGAGAATACAAAAATATCTAGCACTCAACAACTTATAGAACACAATGTCTGACATTCATTCATAATTGACAAAGCATCCAAGAATCAAGAAAAGTGATGAGAAAATAAACCTATCATTTGAAACCAATTTACTGCTGGCATATACCTTGTATTAGCAGGGAAATGACTGAAAAAGAGCTATTCTGACTGTACTTCAGATATTCAAAAATTTGGGAAGAAGAAACATGGAAAGACATATAATTAAGACCCAAACAGAAGCTTCATAAGAGCAACTCTGTGAGATAGAAAAGTATGTTTCTGATTAAATTAAGGTATGCTTGACTTTGCAATAGAAAATACTACTGAAACATGTCAATAAAAACTTTTAAAACAAAATGCAGGCAGAAAAGAACATACCAATTTAAAAAAATAAAGTGAGATCCAGTGGGATGTAGGACAAGTGAAAATACCCTAAAACATGAATAATTGGGATTGTCGTGGGAAAAAGTGGCAGAACAAACATTTGACGAAATAATGGCCAACATGTTTACAAATTTGGTGAAATTACAAGCCCACATCTGAAAAGCTTCAAAAAACCCCAAACATAGTAACCATGAAGAAAACTACACCAAAGCAAATGATACTCAACTTGCTAAATCCCTGTGATAAGGACATAATTTGAAAAGCAGTCAGAGAAAGGAAATATATCAAAGACAAAAAGCAAATGCTGATAATAGACTTGTCATTACAAATAACATAGAGAAAAGAGTCAAACAAAATCCTTGTGTATGGAGGGAGCTGGGTGTGGTGGCACATGCCTGTAATCCTAGCACTCAGGAGGCTGAGGTAGGAGGATTATTGTGATCTTTGCAAGTTCCAGATAAGCCTGGACTAGAAAGTGAGCTCAAGGCCAGCCTAAACTGCATAGTGAGACCCTGTCTCGAAAAGACAAAAATATATATATATATATATATGGAGGTAAAATAATGTGAGCCTAAAATTTGATATCCAGTGAAAATATTTATTCAAAAGTGATGGTGAAGTATAGTCTTATTTCAGACAAATAAAAATTAAACTAATTTACCTTCACTAGCAGATCTTCACTACAAAAAAGGTTAAAGGAAGTTCTTGAGGCCAAAGGAACATGATACCAGATGTAAATACAGATCTACATAAAAAATATAGGGCATTGGGAAGGGTAACTAATGGGCAAATATATGATATTTTTCTGACAGTTTAATTGTCTTGACTCCTTAAAAATTAGCAACAATATAATATGGAGCTTATTGTGTATGTTAAAGTAAATTGTATTATAACACTCTTCTAAAAACGAGAGGAAAGACGCAGTGGTATGACATCACTAGACAGTAGGCTAGGATGTATTAAAATTGTAATCATTAAATAACAAAAGAGGAAGTTATAATTAATGGTGATCCAATGAAAGGGATAAAATATAATGATGAAAATATTCAGTTATTCAAGGGAAGCAGAAAAGAAAATAAATGTGAGAAAGAGCATGTGGAACAAATATTGAAAATGATAGCTTTGAACTTTGTCACAAAATCAATCAAATTAAAAGTCAATGGTTTAAATACCTTAAGTAAGCAGATTAGATTAAAAGGAAGAACTTATTCTAAGTAGTTTACAAAAATCACATTTAAAATATAAAGACATAAATCAGCTAGAAGAAAAAACATGGAAAATTACATAACATGTTAATGCTAATTAGAAGAAATCTGGAGTGGCTGTCATAGTATCAGTAAAAGTAGGTTTTAGAGCTAAAAGATAATAACAAAAATGAATTTTTATTTTATAATGGTATAAGGGCCAATTCATCAAGAGAATATGATGATTCTAAATGTTTCTGCACTAAAGATAATTTCCAAATATATGAAACAAAAGTAATCGGAATATGAAGGGGAAATAGGCAAGACCAGAATGATAGCTGGGAATTTTAATATTCTTCTCTCAGAAATTGACAGAAGCAAAATAAGCAGAAAATTATTAAGTATTTGGAGGATTTGAATAATACTGTCAGGCAACTTGATCCAACTGGCATTTATAAAGCACTTTAGATACCACTATAAAACCTGTTTTCCTTAAGTGGATCCAGAATATTTAGCATGAAGGAATATATCCTGGGCCCCAAAATAAAACTCAATAAATTTAAAAGGTTCAAATGACATGATATACATTCTCAACCACAATGAAATTAAGTTCAAGTATAGAATTCTGTTAACAGTTCTGTAATGGACAACAAATTCTGTAGACTTCTCAGGGCTTATGGACTAAATCATACACTTGTTTAAAAATTTATGCGTGAAAGAAAAAGTCAAAAGGACATTAGAAAGCATTTCAAACTTAATGAAGATAAAAACATGACATATCAAATTTTTTGGAATGCTGCTACGACATTAGCTAGGGGAAATGTGCAGGACTTAATTATTAAAAGTCAAAATTAGAAAATGAGACAGATTTTAATTTAATACTTCAGTTTCCACCTTAAGAAAATGGTAAAAGAAGAAAATTTGAACTTCATATAAGTAGACAAAATAAAATAAAAATTATAGCAAAACCAATAGAGAAAAATCAGTAAAACCAAAGCTTTGTTTTTAGATAAGATGATAACATTAATAAACTTCTGTTCAGAGTAATCAGAAGACAATATTGAAGTCTTAGAAGTTTAATCCCTGAAGATGTTACAGATATTAAAAGGCTGAGAAAATATATATAAGTAATTCTATGCCAGTAAGTTTGATAACTTAGATAAAATCTATAGATTCTTTGGAAAAAATGTTATCAAAGTTCATGAAGAAATGGATAATCTCAGTATTTCCATATTTAATAAAGTTCCTGTATTTGTAGCTAAAATTCTCATGAAAAAATTTTTAGACCACAATTTTTATTGCTAAATTATATCAAATACTTGACAGAAAAATAACACTAATTCTATACATTATCTTTCATAAAAATTAAATGAAGGAATATTTCCCAATTTATTCTGAGCTAACATTTCTCTGAAATCAGAAAGTGATGACATAACAAAGACAATGGACCAATCTCCCTCATGAAATAGATATAAAACTTCCAAACAAAAGGTCATTTTAAAAGAACTAAAATTATTTTTATTCACAATCAACATGGTTGTTTATATTAAATCCAAGGACTACCAAAAAAGACATTGGAACTAAAAAGTGAGTTTAGCATGGCTGTAGGAAATAAAAACAACATATTAGAACCAATGATATCTCTAAGTGTTGGAAATAATGAGAAATATAGATTAAATAAAATAACATCATTTACTATAATGAACTACTTATGAATAAATATGACAAATTATGTGAAAGACTTTTATACTTACATACAAAAATATGTGGCTGAGTCCTCAGGTCAGAAGACCCAATACTGTTAAAACATTAATTCTTTCAAAATTGAGCTTAGATTTTATGTAATCCTAATTAAAAATCTCACCTGCCTATTTTGTAGAAATTAATCACATGATTGTAAAATTTATTTAGAAATGTGAATGACCTAGAATATCAAAACAAGTAGAAAAAAGAATACAGTAGAAGGACTAATGCTATATGACTTTAAGAGTTATTATAAAACTACCAAAATCATGGAATGTAGCAGGGACATAAAGTTAGAAAAACTGGTCATTAGTACCTGATAGTAGAACCAAAGAAAGCCATTGCAAGTAAAGAAAACTATGGACCATTATGAACACTGTTATAAACACAGATAAAAACATTCTTATGAAGTGTTATGTAGCACATCAAATCTGTATAAAAAGAATTATTACAACTCAGTGAGATATATGCCTGGTGTGCAAAACTGATTTGACAGTAGAAGATCAATCAACATAATCTATAGCTGATATATAAATGGTAAGCAGGCATATAAAAATTATATGAACAAAATTAAAAGAACAATGAGTTATCACGACATGCCTATCACCTATCAGTAAAGGCAGAAAGAGTTCGATAAAATTGATGGATTATTAATGATTTTATTTTTGGTATCAGGAATCGAACTCATGACCTCAGGCCTGCTAAGCAGATGCTTATACCACTTAGCTATATCCCTAGCCCCTGTGTTATTAATTATTAAAGACTGTCAGTAAACCAGGTTTGAAAACTTCCTTGGCTAGTTAAAGAACATTTACAAAAAAACTTACTGATAACATATTTAATCATGAGAACATTAATCACGAGGAGCTTTCTTCCCAAAATCAAGAGCAAGGCCAGAAATTCTCTCTTTTCACTGCTTTTCATCATTAAACTAGATGACTATGGTAACTGCAGTAAGAAAGTAAAGGAAATAAATGTTATGATGATTGCTTTACTCCCAGGTTACAATTAGCTGTATAGAAAACCTGAAAATCTTGGGTCCAACCTCTTGGAACTAAACAATAATTATGTCCAAGTTGTAAGATACAAAGTTAGTATACAAAAGTCAGTTAATTTCATGTATAATAATAATGAATGAATAGAACTTGAAATAAAAGTGCAATACTATTTATATCCTGAAGATGAAGCACTGCTTATGTATAAATCTAAAAAATATGTACAAAACATATACAAAGCAAACTAAAAGTGATGAATTAAATCAAAGAATAAAATAAACAGAAAGATATCCATATTCATGGATAGGAATCCTCAGCATTATTGGAATATCAGTTCTTCACAACTTGATATACAGATTCATGCAGTCCTCATAAAAATTGTAACAAGTTATTTTGGGATGCTTACAAATTCTGAAGTTGATATGGGAAGGCAAAATGTTCAGAATAATCAACTCAATATTGTAAGATAAGAACAAAGTCAGAAATTATTCTACCCAACTTCAAGATTTACTATGAAGCCGCAGTAATCAAAAGCCATAGTAGTGAATACATAAACAAATAAATCAACTGAACAAATCAGAGAATCAGAGAATTGAGAAACAGGCAAACAATACTCAGTTGAGCTTTGATAAAGGAGAAAAAGTAAAAATAAAGATAATCTTTTCAACAAGTGTTGCTGGAACAAATGGATATTAACATACTAAAGGAAGGATCCCCTGCCCCTGGAAAAACTTACACAAGTCTCATACCTTTTAAAAAACTAAGCCACAGTGGAAAATAGATCTAATTTTAAAATTTAAAACTAGAAAACTTATAGAAAAATACCTAGATGAGCTTGGGTATGTTCATGATTTTGTAACTGTTATACCAAATGTATAATCTGAGCAGGAAATAATAGTTAAGTTGAACCACATAAAAATTAAAAATGTTTCTTTTCAAAAGATGTTGCTGAGAAAATGAGGACAAATAGAACATACTTGGAAAAATATTTGCAAAAGAAATGATTTTATAAAGGAACTCATGTAAAAATACAAGAAGAAACCTTAAAAGCCAATAATAAGAAAGTGAACATGATTTAAAAACTAGTTCAAAAAGTTGAACCCACAATACATGGAAGGAGAGAGAGAGAGAGAAATCTCTCACTTCCACTCAATTTGATGATGAACCTGAGAATGCTCTAAGAAATAAAGTATAGTGAAAACAAAAGCAAACAAAATCAATAATGACAAAATCTAGTTGCCTGTTCACCCGGATAAGATAAAAAGCCTGACTATATCTGGCTGGTGAGAGTGTAGAAGGACTAGCACTCTCATATCCTGTTGCAGGGAAGAAAAATGGCATTATAAGTTTGAGGGAAAACATGTGTCAGTTTCTCAAAATTTAAATATACTTCTTCAGAAGAATCAGCAGGCCCACTTCTAGATATTTATACAGGAGAAATAAAAGAGTATGTTCAAACAAATATTTATGCACAAATATTCATGAAATCCTTATTTGCAGAAGTCAAAGCACAGAAGAAAATCCCTGTATGTTCATCAGCAGTTGAACTGATAAGCAAACTGTGGCACCTATAAAGTAGAACTCATCAATAAAATTAATGAACTAAGAGTATACACTAGAACGTGTATATCAAAATAAGTACACTGAGTGAAAGAAGCCAGCATAATGCTGTATAATTACATTTGTATAAAACTCAAGGAGATGAAAATGAACGTATAGTGATAGAAATAGGTGCAGTTTACAGTGGAGAGGACAGGACAAGATGGTATTTTCTCTAATACCAATTGGGTGATTCGCAGCGGCCAGTCCCCACAAACACGTATTCACTACTAGGCCTGCAGGGATTTGTACCCAGTTGGTTTGGAAAGTGACCTCATAATCTGTTTAACAACATCTGAAGGTGATTCTGATATCTACCCGAGTGGGGACTTGTATAAATGGTACTTTACTGCCTTTCTTCAGTATCTGTCTTTTAGAGTCTACTAGTGTTTAAAGACTCAACTTGAGCAAATGAAAATCTGAATGAACTCATTTCTAATTTTATTCATTTAAAGGAAGAGCCTAGAAAAGACCTTAAAATTCCTAACTCTTAAATGAAAATATCTTCCATCAATCTCAGGGATATGAAGCTATGAATTTAATTGGGATATTCTCACAGCGTTCCAAGTCACCACGAGAGATAGCCTAGGTCTCTGTCTCCGTCTCCGTCTCTGTGTCTCTTCTGTGCTGTATATAACATGCCACCATACTTACCTCATCAAGGGTCCTTAGTTATCTTCATTCTGATAATTAATTGCAAATACAATGCAACAGAATTTTCCTTGGAAAATTCAAATGGAAATAAACTAAATTTGATTTATATTGCCAGTTGAAGGTCATAAGATTAGGTGGTACCTTTACCTTAAGTCATATCACTGCTTCTTGGCTGGTCTTTAAATTCCTTGAACCTGTTCTTTAATCCCAGTAAACCTCATGATGCAAAGTTTCCAGGGGGAAAATATAGCCCTTTCCAGCCCAGCCACAGGCCTAGAGATTTTAGATAAATAAAACTTGAGTGCTGCATTTGGATCAAGTTGTGTTTTCCACAGAAATTTGAGATTATATTGCCAGCATATTCTTTATGGAGGATTTTAGAAATAGTATCACGATTTCACCATGACTCCTTGTTCTGCCTCTAAGCCACGTTGGGTAAAACCGTCACCTTTCTGGCCTATACAAAGCACTAGCATAGCATAGAGTGTCCTCTCACTTTATGTGGTGTATCTCTATCTTGCTTAAATTATTTTCTAGAAGTCAAAAAGGTCCTGTTTAGAACAGAGGAAGTCCTGCCTCTCAACTCCTACGGGCTGCTGCTCCCCATTCAGAATCACGAGTTAACAGGTCAGATCTCGTCTGAAAACCTAAACAATTCACTCTGGAATGGCAGAGGGAGGATGATGATGCAAATGGAAGATACAAAATGACCACACTAAGGGCAACATTAATAGTGGATACTACAATTAGAGAATCGGTTTAATGCAGTCACTGTCTCTGTCAATCACTGTATCTTTGCCAGTTCAGAGCTTTTGTCTTTTTAGACAAAGCCCGTTATCTCATCTGTCAACCCAAGCTAAAAATGGTCTCCCTGGTCAGAGTTTGGAAAGAAGAGAGCTTACACATAAAAAAAAACATAAAATCTGATAGTGGTGCAGGCAGAGCACAACATCAGTCACCAGAAGCTGATAAGGGACCCAAGGTCCTTGTCTTGATCCCTTAGGAAATGTAAAACTGCCCACCCAGACTTATACAAGCCCACATATGTTTATGGAGTCACAACATGCCTGTGATAATGAGCGGTGAGAGAGAGAGATATGGGAGAGTGGGCCCTTGACTTTGGTAACCAGAGGAGAATCTCTTCATGGAAAAAGGAACAAGGCGCAGTTAACTCTCTGGCTATCTTTTGGGTCCAATATCAGGAAAATGTATCCAATCTATAGCTAAGAAAATTACATCTGTTAGCAAAAATAAATAAGTTACATTTAAAAAGTATTCCACTGACATTTTAGCAACACCGATCATCTCAATAAATAGCTAACATTTACTGAGCAATGCTCATGCACTGTATAAAAGCCACATTTATTGTGTGACTCTCTCCAGCAACCCTCAATAATTAGACTCTGAGAATTAAGAACTCTTACAATACCAGTTCTCTAAGTGAAGAATCAATTCAGAGAAGTTAAGTGGCTTGTCTGAGGTCACAGAACTGATAAGTGTAATGTGGATCCGTGTATAAAGATATCTTACAGCAAAATCCCAAATCTCACCTGAGAAAAACCATTGTAAAAGCTGATTTCATCACTAGGGAAGGAAGAGAAGCTTAATTTCATCACTGCATAGTGGATGCCATTTGTGAGGACAGCCAGGACACTCGTGTGAGGTCTGGACTTTTAGAACCATCATCTGGGCATAGCTTTATCATTGGCATGTAGGAAATCCCACGAGTTAATAATCTACTCCATTTTGTGGCATTTTGGAACATTTGGAGAGAAAGTCACTCTGTGAACATAAAATTAATCATTGCATATCTGAAAGCTTGCTGGAAAAAGTTAAACATTTCAACAAACCCCCTCCACTAAAAGTGTGTTCAGCATTTTCCCTCCTCAGAAATGACTTGTAAGTTTGTGCTTTTAATTATTATCATTCTCCTCTGAAATTACAGGCAAAGCACTCAGTGATATTTGAAACATCAATTACTGGCCTGCAGCCCTCTGCTACTGTTTCTCCGCCTGCTGCCAGGGCTGCAAGTCCATTTTCTGCATTTCTTTCAGATTTTCTGAACAAAATTATGGAAAATCGCTGTTGGCACATGGCATTTTTCAATGGTCAGAGTTATTGAATTGTGCCGTTATGTGCTACTAGGAGAGGACATTCCAACTTAAAATGCCAGCCTTAAAACTATCCGAACATTTTCTCCAACCTGGGCTTCATAAATTTTCCACAGGAAAAAGCTGAGAAGTTTGTCCCAGCTTTGCCTAGAGCTCCTACCCAGCATAACTACACAGCTGTGGTGCCTTAGGTTACTGACTTTTAGCTCCTGGCATTTTCTGTTTTCTCTTTGCACTTTCTCACACTGTGTGGCCAGAGATCCACTGATTTTCTTTTGAAGGGCAATCCTCATGCACCCAGGGCTCTCTGACTCCTCCGGAGAGAGACAGAGAGAGAGAAAGAGACAGATAGACAGACAGACACAGATAGAGACAGAGAGACAGAAAGACAAAGACAGAGAGCAGCCATTTTGAATTTGCCTTCTCTGACACTATATATAAGGCCTAATCTGTGGTGCAATCCTTCAAAGTCAACTCAGACTCAAGATTCCCAACTCTACTCTACCTGTAATCCCAAGCAAAGGTCAAACACAAATAAGGATTCTGGAAATTCTTTCTGTGAGGCCATATGGTCATTCTGTTACTGCTCTCAACTTCCTTACTATTCCTGAACTTGTAGATTCTTCCAGCAATCACCCAGCTTACCTTTTGCCACTAGTCTCTTCTTTCTGCAGTGTATCTTCCGCTCTCTGTCAGTAGATTATTTTAACAATGTGTGTTAGTTTATCCAACAGATCATCCAAGAGTCACAGCTCCTCAGGAACAACATTGGTGATTGGCTCTGTGCATTCTTCCAGTTACATCTCTTGTCTTTTTCAGCTTCCTTAGGCTACACTGGTGCTTATCACTGTTTGCTGAAAAAGCAGAAATATTCCAGATCTTTACCATGATATCTCATTGCCAGCCAGTATCTACTGCTCATAGTTTAGCAAATACCGTCGTGTTTTATGCCCTGACTCAAATCTCACCTTCCTACTGACATTTCCGTCCTTACTCAATCCAGCCCAGAGACGCACGTTCTCTGTGCAATGCATCCAAATCTCTGGACGTTCAAAACCAAACTCTGTGGTCAGCTGGATCCAAGCTTTGTTACTAATTACTTGGGAAATTTCTATGAAGTTGCTCATCTCAGCTAAGCCTCAATTTCTCCATCTATAAATTTTAATTTGATACATTTATTTTATTTATGTATTTTTGGTTTTGAGTAAGGGTTTGAGGCAGTGTTCAGGCTGGTCTTGAACTTACTATTTAGTTCAGTACGGTTTTGAATTCTCAGCCATTCTCCTGCCTCAATCTCCCAAATGCTAGCATTACAAGCATGTGCCCAAAACCTGGTCTAATATTTATTTTTATTAGTACATATTTGGAGTACATAACAATTGTGTTCTTAGTGGTGTTTGGGTTCACATACATAATACATCTTAATTACTTCCACATTCCCTTCCTCTCCCTGTATCCCTCTTCCAAATTTAGGATATCAATATGTACTTATAGAGTTGTTAATAGCATTTAATAAGCTGACTGATTTAAAATGCAGATCTTGGAGTAAGTGCTGAACAAACTGTAAAAATAACTATTATTATCATTGTCACTTGTATTACAGTACAGTGGCTTACTACACGTTATTACAGTTACTTTTGTGTGTCTTCAACTATATTGCACGCTCCTACAAAATATGTTTATCTTTTTCTCCTGTTTCTCTAGTATGGTCTGACTGGCTAACATTAGCTTTTCAGTTAATGTTTTCTAAAAGAGAAAATTAATCTTTATCTGAAAAATAATAGGAACCTGAAACTCAGCATATAAGGAAGCCAAAACAATTAGCTTCCCTTAAAGTATCTAAGAAGTGTAGAACAGTGCCTGACATATAACGGTTGTTGATACATAAGACAACTATATTACAGTTGAAATAAATTCATCCAAACACATTTTAAAGACTGCAGATACGAATTTCTGTGGGAATCGAGACACTTGATTCAGCTGTGTGAGTCAAAGATTCCTCAAATATTTGCTTTAAAATCATGTAAACCTCATATTCTCTTCATTTGTTCTCTAGCAATCTAGACTATTGCACTGTATTACTTAAACTTAGCTTTGGGGTTCCTGGCTAGAAGATAATACCTTAAAGAGATGGTGGGCTCTATCTTGTTTGCAAAAGCCTATAGTTGTCTTATGTATATTTTGAGACTCAGGGTAAAATATAGTTCCTATATTTCATGAGACATAGCTGCAATCATATGCTATATGTCTTCTTGATCTTAGCTCATCAAAGGTTAGCCCTAAACTCTGCATGCTTAATCACAGGCTGGTGATACATCCAAATACCTCTTCATTTCACTGACTGGTCTGCATGTTGCATACTATTATTTTCAGCCCCTTGCGTGTACTAATTATGCTTCCCTAGGGCAAACGCTGCAGGCAGGCATGGTCTTCCACTGGCTGAGGGGATAATACTGTGTCTCTATTGATGTATCTTCTCTATGTGTTAGGAAGAGCCTCTTCAATGTTGTGTGAGGCAGCTGTCATAAACCATGTTTGGGACTAAAAGAAAGAAAAAATGATTGAACTATCTGGTCTGTAATATAAGGAAAAAAGATAAAACTAGTAGTACTTCTTCAAATGTAGCAAGTTCATATAACAGTGTCCAGATGAGAGTAGTTAATAGACGAAGACTGTATTTGGACTGAGAAAGAACACAGATGATGACCTAGTGTTGTGTACCTTCAGGCCTTTCGGAATGCTACATTCTCTACTTGGTATGAGAGAGAAATCTGACCTGGACTTCTACCCCTATTCTCTAGGAGACATCTGATCTCTGGTAGAGATTTTTACCTTCCCCAAATTTGAATTTTTGGATGGAGATGACTTTGTTGTGGTAATGAGACTAAAATGAGATTTTCTGGTAGAAATAGGCAGGCATTCTATAATGTACTCATATAATTATTTACTCATTATTATAAAAATAGTTGTCAATTCTTCCAAAGATCAGGCTCTCTGTTAAGTATCATTGACACCAATGGTGAGTGGAAGGTGAAACATACACAGCTCTTTTATTACATTCTAGTACAGGAGTTAGGGGACATTTCCCACAAAGGGGTAGATAGCAAATATTCCCCATTCATTGTTTGTTAGAACTACTTAACCCTGATGTTGTAGTGCAGAAAGAGCCACAGACAATCTACCAATGAATGTACATGTCTGTGTTCCAATAAATCTTTATTTCCAAACAGGAAGTGGTTGGAATTGATCTATGAACTATAGTTTGCCAACTCTTGGTTTAGGAGGATAGACCATGTAACCCAACAATCATGAATACATGAAAGGAACCTGGCTGCAGTTGTTGAGTGCAACACTAAGGAAGCTTACAGATTGCAGTGCAAGGATATAAGGGGCTAGAAATAAAAGAGGAAAAGGGACTAGAATGATACATGTGAGTAAAGTGGTTGGATGGGCCCAAAACATGAAGGACTTTGTGGCCAGTATTCAGAGACATCTCTTTATCCTCAGTGACCTGAGTACCCCTTGGTGCCTGTTCCTTTCATGAGCATCTCTAGGCTGATTGGACCTTTAGACAAGGATTACTGCTCACAGCTGTGGTCTTCTTTTCAGGTGATCATGAGAAGCATCCAGAATCACTCTTCTCTGACCTCATAAGTCTGAGAGTTGCTAAGGGAGGTTGCACCCTCTTCTTTCTCATCACACAGAATAAGAGGAAAAGAGATTTTTAGAGAAAACCAAGCTTGATTTTAGTGCTTCCTTCTCATGTCTTGAGCCTCAGAACCCAACTTACTTTACCTAGGGTCTTTCCTTGCTCTGTCTTGACTGTAACCTTAGCATCCTGATCCTAATGGCGTATCTAAGGACCCAGCAGCTGCAGACCATGCCGTAGTGTTCCTTGCTCTTTTCCTGGGGGGACATCACCCTTCTCATTGGAACTGGAATGCAGATCTGGAGGGTACTGCAATCTGATTGAGTTCATCCAGATGAAGAGTGAAGGTAAAGCGTGCTCCAGGGAGAGAAAGCAGCAGATGTGGAGATCTGTACATGTACAAGATTATGGTAGTATTTGAATGTGGCACAAAAGTAAAAAATGGCATGAGAATGAAATGAATGAAGAGAAGGTGTGGTTTTGTAGTTTGGGGTTTTGCAAGGGAAACAATATAATACAGGACACATATTTTATCAGATTATTTATAGTAGTCACCCAAAGAACCATATTCAAAAAGAGAGTGCAGGAATCTGTCTACTCACTAAAGACCCAAGAATCCAGCTGAGGGCCTGGATCCCACAGTAATGCCCTGCATGTGTCCAGCTGAAGATCTAGAGCCCATAACAATGCCTCCCATGGGTCCAGCTAAAGGCCTGGAACCCACTACAATGCCCCATGCAGACCTGTTTCATGGGTCTGTGCTGGGAAGGCCCAAAGGTCAGCAATGGAGGTTAGAAAGTTTGTGCCAGCGGGATGAAGGATCTATGCTAGCAGGCTGAGGGATCTGCACTGGATCCAAGAAGCGATGCTCAAAGCGAGGACCAGAGCTCTCCCGAAGTGAGCTGAAGCCGTTCTCAGCGACAACAAGGTCTCAAGCTCTTTGGTTAATGATAATAGCTGAATTCATCAGGAAAACCAGGACGACAAGCTCTTCCAGCAGAATAGCCCAAGAAAACCAGCATCTCCCTCACAGCTTCCCAAACAGCTTCTACCAGCTCCCAGCAGCCTCCCTAACAGATTCTCCATTTCCTCCTGTCCAGTTCTGCCTCTTATGCTGCTGGCGACAGTCCTCAGGTGGCCCTCCCACACCCAGCACCGCGCTTACTCAGTTCAGCTGGGGGTTCCAAGCTGACCACCCATTGTCAATGCACCACATGTGGTGTGTGGGGAATTAGTTACAGAAGGGTGAGTGAAGGGTGGAAGAAAAGCTAGGAGGCTGGTGCAGCCATCCCTGTGAGAGATGGTGACTGGACCAGGTCCGTGGTAATAAAGCAGGAGAGAAGGGGCCAGACATAATCTAGGGGTAAAGCTGACGGGTTCTGTTTAAGTGTTAGAGTTACTGGTAAACAGGGTGGGAAAGATCAAAGATGACTCCTAGGTGATTGGGAGAGGAAAAACCCGGGTGGACCCTGATAGCTTGAAATGTGGGAGAAAGTTAGATGAGAAATTGTTCACATACACATGTTCTGTAATTGAGGTGTGCATGTGTGCATGTGTGTTGAGAGAGAGAGAGAGAGAGAGAGAGAGAGAGAGAGAGAGAGAGAGAGAGAGAGAGAGAAAGCACACGGGATTTAGCCAGTAAGATAAAATACCTTTGTTTAGAGAGTAACTTTTCATTTAGATTCTTTGTACAAAATGCACACTGGATGTTGATGCTGGGTAAATGATCATTTCTCAGGTAGTTGGCCTTGTCCCCTGATTAAATATACATGCTTTGGAGGCAGCCTTCTTAGGGTTTGCATCCTACTTGGGTCCTGTGTTGGGTGAAATAATGGCTCAGCAAGATGCCCACATCTGAATCCTGGGAACTTGTGAATATTTTAGGCTATGTGCAAAGGAGAATTAAAGTTGCAGGTAAAGCTGAGATTGCTATCAGTTGGCTTTGAGATGAGAAGATTTCCCTAGACAATGGAAGTGAACCCCAAGCAATCACAAGGGTTCTTAAAAGTAAAAGAAGGAGGCAAACTCAGAGTATGAAGTCTGATAGAAGCATTGGCAGAGAGGTGATCACGCTGATTTTGAAAAGAGAAGAAGAAAGCCAAGAGTCAAGGAAGGTAGGTGGTACCCTGAAGCTAGAAGGCGCACCCCAAATGATTCTCTTTTAGAGCTTCTAGAAAGGAAGCGATAAGTGTATACGCTTCGATTTTAACTCAGCGAGGCCCATCTGACTTTTAACGTGCCAGTCTGGGAGGCCATAAATTTGTGTGGTTTTTAAGCCGCTAAGTTTGATACAGCAGAAATGCACAACTAATACATCTACTTACTAGTGTTTGTGGGAAAGATATTTAACTTTTCTGTGCCTCAATTTTCTCATGTGTGGAGTGGGGATGATTGAAATACCTACCTTACAGAGGCGAGTATCAGTTGGACTGGTACGTTTAGCGTACTTACCATAAACCTGGCAGATAGTAGTAACTACTCAAAATTAGCTCCTTCCTTTTCTCAAAGTGCCTCAGTGTCAGGGAGAGAAAAGATGCTTACTTTGCCCTACGAGAGCACAGATAGATGGGAGGCCACTGGTGTTCAGCAGTGACTTGCCCATCCCAACAGGTTATGATTTGCTGAAGTCACCTGAGGAAGCAGGGCAACTTCAACCCACAGTACCAGGCCTTCATTAAGTATACTTCTAATTACTTCCCTACAGTAGGACCAAAGATGGAAAAACCTCTGCCAGCTACTTGTCAAAGTGAGGGATGAGTCTGAGAAGCCTGTTTTTCATCCTTTAGTAAGGTTGCCTATCTTTCGTAAGGAAAATACAATAAAATTCCAAGATGAAAACATGTAGGGTTTTTAAAGAAGAGTCAGTAAGGTTTGCAGGATGCTGCAATTCATAATTTTCAAATGATCAGCAAATAATCATTATTATAAATTATTAACCACTTGTGAGTGGAATGGTTCACGTATTTTAAAACTATTTTTTTCATATTCAGTCTTCAAAACATCTTTTTCTCTTGCTAAACAAGTAGGACTATTGGGATGACAGATTTTTTCCCCCTAGCTTTATGTTGCTCCTGTGAAGGAAGGAAGTAATTATTGTCTGAGCTTGTGTTGGGAGCTTGGAACCCTGTCTTGGAAAACTTTCTGTTTTGTATATGAGTCTACATGCTTGGTTCTGTGGCCTTGAACCTGCCCAGTCACACACCCCTGATTTGGCTCTCAGCTGGATTCTGGAAGGAGTTGGCTGAT